>CAJHNH020008437.1:71055-139666 GCA_905116865.2 Candidula unifasciata | reverse complement strand
TGCTGCTACTACTACTGCTACTGCTGCTGCTACTCTAAAAATGACGTCTGTGCCATAAATTCATTCTATTCAGTTTATCAAACCATTATGATCTTGTTCATTTCCTGCTACGGGTGTCCCAGCCGCTCTGTAACTGCTGGTATCAGAAACTGACCCACCAACAAACAGAGATAGACAGACAAACAGACAGCAATGCGGGGCGTTCCGGTAATTGATGTCGCTGACAGGAGCAGGCTGACTGACCTCAAACTAGATATGTTCACTCGACAGCCACTGTGAGCGGTAAAATGTGGTATTTCAAGTCATGATAGACACTGGAAGACAGTATGACAGTTACAGACACATGGCTTTCCCTGATCCTAACAACAGTATCAACCATCTAACAGGTAGGGACCAGGCTACCATCTTTAGACTCGGAACACAACATATTCCACTCAAAGAACATCTAAACAGAATACAGCCGCATCATTACCTAGATTTCCAGCTTTGTAAATACCCCTAGGAAACTGTCGACCATTATCTCTTTGAGTGCCCAAAAAAACACAGCGAGACTAGAAGAATGCTACTCCCTCCGAGACCAGACAAGTGGAACACCTTGTACGGACAGAAAGAAGAGCTTGTGAAAACATGTATACTACTACATGGCACTGGGCCAAAGCTCATGCGCCGCTGGATCGACAACAACAACAACAACAAGAAAACCACTGAAGATGTCCTATAGCTAAATCCCAGACTGTATGGTGACCCTTTTCCACGCCTTCAGATGTATTGGGCACATAGGGCTAGACCTATATTGTCTAGACCAATCGGCACTCAGTGGGTGATGTGGTCAGCATCACACCGGCCGCCTTTACCTTCCAGGGTTATACCTGGTACCCGCTCAAGGCTGGGTCATGGACAAGAATGTTTGGTGTTCTTCGAGTCATGAATAGTTGTCTAGGAAACAACAACAACAAGAAGTGAGAACAAATAAATAAATAAACGAACAAAATAATAAACAAAGGAAAGGGAGTGAAAGAGGAAAAAATATTTAAAATATAAAAAAAAAAAGAACGGAAGAGATAAAGAAAGACAGATAGAAAAGAAAACGACACGAAAAAAAGGCAAAGGAAAAAAAAAGACAAATTGAAAAAAGAATGATGGGGAGAAGGGAAGAAGGAAATGAAAACAATTACAACATCACGTACAGAATTTAAGAAAGAAAGGCATGAAAAAAGTAAGGAAAAATGAAAGAAGGAATGAAAGAAAGAAGAAAGGCAAAAACAAACTTAGAAGGATGGAAGGAAAAAAAGGGAAAGGAGAAAGTAAAGAATGATGGAATAGAAAAAGAGGTTAATGGATGAAGAATATACGGGAAGAAGGACGGACAACATGTCATGAACAAGGAAGGAGTGAGGAAAGGAAAGAACGAAGCAAAGGACTAAAGGGAGTTGGCGGGGGGTGTGTAGAAACCCTCTTAAAATAAATTTAATCCAAAGAACATGGCATTATGTGGCTTCAGAAAGTTATTGTCAATGACACTCACCCCCCCCCCCCCCCCCCCCCCACCCCCACACTCAAATCCCTATCCCTAGCGAATGACATTTAAGTGTAAAACACAACCTGACAATGATCTTCGTTGCTTCTTCTTCTTCGTCTTGACTTATGTGTCAGTCAATGCATATCTGGCTTTTGTATCGCATGCTCTCGCAGTTTTTCTAGGCAATTCCCTGGGTTGGAAGTTTTGGTATAGAGCTAAGAACGGCTGCCGAAGTGACCAGAAGAGAAAAAGAAAACCAGGAATTCGGTCGTAAGAGAAAATGTCGACACATAATCAATTTTAAATTACATACAAAGACAAAATGGAGAAAAAAAAAAAAAGGAAGCAAATGTAACGGTTTGTCCACTTATATTGAGAGAATGCCTTGCAACGCTATACAAAAAAATTCCTTTAAAAAAAAGGAGGGGGGTGGGGGAAAGGGGACAAAGGGTGGACCGAGAACAGACCGAATAGAAAGATAACATCAGAGAAACTCTATAATAGCATTACGTGGGTATGATCGAGGAGATAGTAGTGCGCTGCCGTTCGTCCACTTCAAGATTGCAGGTAGCAGGCTTAACACCTCAATGGTAACATTGGAATCGGAACTCTTCGCTGGCTGCTGAAGATGTGACGAGAGCACTTTTAAAATATCCAGAAGGGTTTTATGTCAGTCCTTAACGCACCTCAACCCAAATCGCGCAGGTTAAACTTGTCTCCCCACAGGTCACTGAGAACTTATTTGTCAGTTTCTCTTGTATCGCTTCGGGTGTCGGGAAAGATAAAAGGTTCCGTTTCTTGCTCTTTTGGTTCCGGACTTCATGTTGCTTTCTAGCGGTCTAAGCCCTCTATATATCATTACGGTTGAACTGGGCTTACTAGGACTTTAGTCCCAAACTGGGTTTTGCAAACATATGTGTTTTTACAGACCTGGCTTATCTGTAGGCAGACTGTTGGTTCCACGCCTATCAAGCAGATAATATCTAAATTCGAAGAAAACGTTTCTAACCAGTCGAATCTTACAACATCCTTTTAAGAAGGGCAGCGAGTCTATTTCTATTCTCTGTTCTAACCCCTCCTTCCCCCACAATGGAATACCAGAACCCACATGTGAAAATTGCATTCTTATATGTAGTTGTATCAGTGTCCCTTTGTGTCGTGTGCTGACGAAGTCTCTTCAGCAGCAACAATCATCTGATCGCTCCTCTCTTCTTCTTCTTCTTCTTCTTCTTCTTCTTCTTCTTCTTCTTCTTCTTCTTCTTCTTCTTCTCTACTACTTGAATGCCTCGCAGCGTCATGACAGGAAGAGATCTCTTAAACGGACCCTTCTTTCGCTTTGTTTACAGTACTTTTCAGGGTCTCGGATATTTTTGCGGTCTATATCTTGCGTGGTCGAGCTGTGGCTCTGTTACCGCTGTATCTGTAAAACACTGCTCTCTGTGGTGCCCTGTCTGATGCCAATCGTGTTACATAGCCAAACCATTAAATTTGTTGTCTACTTATAAAGTTCAGTTTTGGTTCTGTGCCGACTCTCCTCCTGATATCATCGTTCTTAAGTCGATCTTTCCTCGTTACACCTAGCATTATACTTAGACATTTCATTTCTGTTGTGACTATTTTCCTTCTGAAGACAGTTTCTATGCTTGACATTGGTAGCATAGCTTTGGTAAGAATTTTGTATTGAACAGTATTTGTTTAGTGCTCATATTCACACGCTTGCATTTCAAAATCGGTGCCATTTGGTCCAAAACTTGATTGGCTGATCGCTCGTGATTGTTGTATTGCGAAACTGACTAGTTATAATCTTTGTCTGGATTAAGACGTTTTTTTTTTACACGATAAATAGTAACTGTATTGTTGCTCATTTTTGTCGTTGGCTAAAGAGGGCTGTCTAACCGCAACGTTTATTTTATCGTTCGTGATTGTCGTGCTCTACAGCTGTCTAGTTCTACTTCTTGCTTGGTTCGAATTTTGCATGTTTACGGTCTAGTTAGGCTCTTGCCACGTCGGGAACACGTGATCTGGGGTGGAGGACATACCACAAAACAGTAAGGCATATTTAACTGCCAGGCGCGTATCCACTGACGTCTGAACGTGTCTTCTACACCAGCAAGGGAATGGACTGATTTTATAGCAGGTGCGCCGACTTACATTTCTGGGCAAAGAGACTTAATCCTAGTTTAATAGAATAATAATAATAACACCGTGCTGAATGGTAAAAGCATACTGTGTAAAAATTAAAACGAAGCACACACGAAGGCTCCTTAAAACATGACACTAAAAGGTAGAACCGAATCTAGAGCAGTGGTCTCCAAACTGTTTCAGGTCGCACCCCTTGAGTATATGACAGTACTCACACGCTTCCCCCCCCCCCAACCCCTTGAATATATGACAATACTCCCACACTCCCCTACCCCATTGAGTATATGACAATACTCTCACGCTCCCTCCCCCACCCCCTTGAGTATATGCCAATACGCTCACGCTCCCTCCCCCATCCCCTTGAGTATATGACAATACTCCCACGCTCCCTTTCCCCACCCCCTTGAGTATATGACAATACTCTCACCCTCCCCCCCCCCCACCCACTTGAGTATATGACAATAATCCCACGCTTCCCCCCACCCCTTTGAGTATATGACAATACTCCCACGCTCCCTCCCCCACCCCCTTGAGTATATAGGAATACTCCCACGCTCCCTTCCCCCACCCCCTTGAGAATATGACAATACTCCAACGCCCCCCCCCCTTGAGTATATGACATTACTCCCACGCTCCCTTCCCCCACCCCTTTAGTATATGACAATACTCCCACGCTCCTTTCCCCCACCCCCTTGAGTATATGACAATACTCCGACACTTCCTCCCCCACCCGCTTGAGTATATGACAATACTCCCACGCTCCCTCCCCCCACCTTCTTGAGTATATGACATTACCCCCACGCTCCCCCCCCCCCCGACCACCGTCTTGAGTATATGACATTACCCACACGCTCCCTTCCCCACTCCCTTGAGTATATTACATTACTCCCACGCTCCCTCCCCCGCCCCCCTTGAGCATATGGCAAGGCCCACACCCCCCCCCCCCCCCACTTACATAATAAAATGTAATTAAAAAGACAAGAACAATAGATTTCGCAACTTAGGTTTTGGTCAGAATGTATTCTCAATACATAATTAAATGCCTGTGTTACCAAGTGAATGAGATATTTTATTATCTGTATATTTACAAACTTGCTTATGATAACAAACAAAATATGTCCTTGTCTTTTTGTTTAATACACATTTTTTTTTTTTAAATATATATATTTGATTATTTAGATATAATTGAACTACAAAAAAAAAAAAAAATTGTAGCGGATTATTACAAATTTAAATGCACCAAGTTTCAAATTGCTTGACGCCCCTCCCCCTTTTCCACTGAAACCCCCTTGCTCCCCTAGCCCCCTCCCCCCCCCGGTCCCTAGCACCCCCTCCACTCAACCCCCCCCCTCCCCGCTCAGGTTTAAGACTACTCGTCTAGAGAAACGAAAAAAAAAAATAAATAAATAAAAGGGAAACCAAATAGTAATCACACAATAAATAAATCAACAAGGCAACAATTTTAAGCAAGTTAAACCAGTGATTCCCAGACTGTGCGCCGCGGCGCCCCGGGGAGCCGCGACCTCTTCACAGGGAAGCGGCGAAATATTCGAAGATAAACGGGTTTTATTTGTTTTGATCTCTTACGAATAATCCTACTTATACTTGGGTTAGGCCGCCGAGGGAAAATTGCAATTGAATAAAGGCGCCGCGACTAAGAAATGTTTGGGAAACATTGGGTTAAACCATTGATAAGTGATATTTAAGTGGCCTTTTAACTTTCATAAATAATTGTAACCGCTGTCTGCTCAGGGGATATTTTCTGGCGCAAGGCTAACCAGTGATATGTGTCTGTGTGCAGTTTGTCTTTTCCCGAGGTGTTAGCTGAAAAGTGTGACACCCTGAAATCAGAAGATCTGTCTGGATGGCAGACTAACAGCCCCTAAATCAGTAGTTCTCAACTTTTCTAATGCGGCGACCCTTTAATACATCTCCTCGTGTCGTGGCGACCCCAACCAAACAGTTATTTTCGTTGCTACTTCATAACTTCAGTGACTAAGTGTTTTCCGATTGTCGTATGCGACCCATGTTAAAGGGACGTTCGACCTATAAAAGAGTCGCGACTCACAAGTTGAAAAAGAAGATTAAGACTAAAACGAGTCCCAATGTTGGTGGCAGACTTGCACAGAAAGCCCACATAACCGGGTTATACGCCCAAGGAAGTGTTATCAGGTCACCCGCAAAGGCCAGGTCAATAATTGTTAGCCACCGAACCATCATCGAACCACTTCCCAAGATACACACACACACACACACACACACACACAGAGGGAGAGAGAGAGAGAGAGAGAGAGAGAGAGAGAGAGAGAGAGAGAGAGAGAGAGAGAGAGTTAGGTACGTATCATTTACAGGACGTTGTAGAACCAACTCGAATGAAAGATAACTCCAGTATCGGTTGTTGTGGTTTTTCTAGGCAAATGTACGCCCAGTAGTTTGCCATTGCTTTCTGGACGGCTAGCTTCTCGATACCACTGTCGAAACCAACGCAAGATACAAGGCTCGCAGCTGGGATCGAACCCGGCACCCCGGCATTACGAAGCGCGTGGGCAACGTCTAAGCCACAGACGCTGACGAGAAGGAGAGAGACAGATAGAGAGAGAGAGACACACAGAGAGAGATAGACAGAGAGAGAAAGAGAGAGAGAGAGAGAATAGATACATCTACAGTTACCGACGCTATTATGAAATGGGTCACTCCTTACAATCAGTGGTCTTCCTCATTCTTCTCTACTACATAAAGCGGTGACTCGGTTCATGAACGCCTCTAGTCACGAACAAATCGGCACATGAACACAATTTCCGAAGAAACTTTCGCCTCGAACTGCAAAAAAAAATCAACGGCGCACGAACGCACAAACATGGCCTTGGCGATATGTTTTTAAAAAGGTGTAGATGGGCGAGTGGGTGTAGTGGAGATTTCTTCATTTTGAGCAATAATTTTGTACGCTGAAGGTACAACTCACGAATCTCACCCCATCTCGCTCGGCTGCGTGATTTCGTATTCGTTCCAACAGACTATCTGTGTTCTAGGGGTGTCAGGCTAGTTTTGAAGGTTTTAAGCACATCTATTAACGACGGCAGCTTACAAATGTAGAAATATTAAAACCATCAATGATTCAATACTCACGAACCCATCGCGCCTTCGGTTCTTCCCCAAGCAGTACTTCTTACTTGTATACAAGCGCCTGCGACGCCTGGGATACTCACAAGAACAGCACATTCGAGAAACGACAGTAGTTCACATAAAAAACAGTTGCAACAAGAAAACTGCGCAGTTTTGTCTGAGAGATTGTGTGTATAGCGCGTTGAACGAACACGAGCCAATTTTCTCCACCGTATGTACAGAACAGGGAAGAAAGGCACAACTTAACACCCCTAGTAAATAGGACGGCTTGTGGAAACGACCAAGAAATCTCGCGAGTTGGGATGAATTCAATGATTTGTACACGCTGCGCAGAGCAGATCTCCGAAGCACGCATTGCACCTGCTCAAACCAGCATCACACTGAAGCCATTGTTCTCTCGCAAGAGATGTTCAATGAATTTGCACGTGTCCCTTTTTCTTTATGTAAACGCATTCATTATTGCCATTTGTGTTTAATCGACGAATCAGATAAGGTGCACTTTCCACTGTGAAGGTCTTGCCATTCACTCAGGGAGGCGCAGAGGTCTTGTCATATACTCAAGGGGACGCTGAGGTTTTGTCATATACTCAAGATGGTGCACAGGTCTTGCCATTTCCTCAAGGGGGCGCAGAGGTCTTGCCATACACTTATGGTGGCGCATAGGTCTTGCCATACACTCAAGGGGGCGCTGAGGTCTTGTCATACACTCAAAAGGGGCGCAGAAATCTTGCCGCACACTCATGGGTATGCAGCGGTCTGGTCATACACCCAAAAGGGGCGCAAAGATCTTGCCACACACTTAAGGGGGTGCAGAGGTCTGGTCACACACTCAAAAGGGGCCACAAATCTTGCCGCAAACTCAAGGGGGTGCAGAGGTTGAGTCATACACTCAAAAGGGGCGCAGAAATTTTGCGTCACACTCAAGGGGGTGCAACGGTCTGGTCATACACTCAAAAGAGGCGCAGAGATCTTGCCACACACTCAAGGGGGTGCAGAGGACTGGCCATACACTCAAAAGGGGCGCAGAGATCTTGCCACACACTCAAGGGGGTGCAGAGGTCTGGTTATACACTCAAAAGAGGCGCAGAGATCTTGCCACACACTCAAGGGGGTGCAGAGGTCTGGTCATACACTCAAAAGAGGCGCAGAGATCTTGCCACACACTCATGGGTATGCAGCGGTCTGGTCATACACCCAAAAGGGGCGCAGGGATCGTGCCACACACTCAAGGGGGTGCAGAGGTCTGGTCACACACTCAAAAGGGGCGCAGAAATCTTGTCGCACACTCAAGGGGGTGCAAAGGTCTGGTCATACACTCAAAATGGGCGCAGAGATCTTGCCACACACTCAAGGGGTGCAGAGGTCTGGTCATACACTCAAAAGGGGCGCAGAGATCTTGCCACACACTCAAGGGGGTGCAGAGGTCTAGTCATACACTCAAAAGGGGCGCAGAGATCTTGCCACACACTCAAGGGGGTGCAGAGGTCTGGTCATACACTCAAAAGGGGCGCAAAGATCTTGCCACACACTCAAGGGGGTGCAGAGGTCTGGTCATACACTCAAAAGGGGCACAGAGATCTTGCCACACACTCAAGTGGGTGCAGAGGTCTGGTCATACACTCAAAAGGGGCGCTGAGATCTTGCCACACACTCAAGGGGGTGCAGAGTTCTGGTCATACACTCAAAAGAGGCGCAGAGATCTTACCACACACTCAAGGGGGTGCAGAGGTCTGGTCATACACTCAAAAGGGGCGCAGAGATCTTCCCACACACTCAAGGAGGTGCAGAGGTCTGGTCATACACTCAAAAGAGGGTGCGACCTGAAAAAGGCAGGAGACCACTGATATAAGGGCTGTGCCCCACTCTCCCCATCCCAACTATTTACAGTACAGGGGTTTTCTGAGTAAGTTTTTATGTAAATAAGATCAGGGAATCTCTGTAGCCAGATGGTCAACCCGTTTGCCTCGCTCTCTTGAGGTCGTGGATTCGTTTCACAGCCGTATCATTGAGCTTACGCGTGCAGTTTTTTTTTTTTTTACATACATCCCTGGTGTGGTCGCTAGAGTTACGGAGTTCGTGCTTTGTTTGAAATTCTCAACAGGAAGCAGAGAGAGAGAGACCGACCTATATGAGATAATTCGTTACACTCTTGTTTAATACAAGTATGTTAGAACTTGGTTGAATACTGCTCAGGTTGTTTGAATGTTGTGGCATAGTTTTCATTGGGGAGAGCTGCGTAATACAATTTAGGTTGTTTGAATGTTGTAGAATACAAATGGTGTCGATAAAATGTTCCCTGCAACTAATGTTGTTTGACTACTGAAGAATGCAACATTGGTTGTGTTAGTGTTGGTGTTGTTTGTTGTTGAATACAACTTCGGTTATTTGAATGTTGCCTAATACGATTTTGGTTATTATAATGTTGTACTAAATTCTTTTCGACTCTACTGTCATATTCTACTATAACATTCGAGGTGCCAGTTCTTGAAATTCTCCAAGGTGCCTCGACGATACGGACTCCTTTCAAGTTTCTCTGCAGTATGTCATGATTCTTCTATTAGAAGCGCTTCCACTCGTCTTTGTTGGCTGGGTACTTTCTTGTTTCTCTTTTGACTTCTTCGTGATTGGTTGGTTTTGTGGCTATTATTTTGACAGGATAAGGTAGCCAACTCCAATCCTAACCCTACTCTTAATCGCCTCTTACGACATGCCTTTTCCCACATCTATCTACAAATTTATTTCTCAAAAAGCGTTGTGCCAGATTTCCTCGCGATATTACACGTTTTGTGCGTGCTGAGAATAACAACGGAAATCGGTTATTTCCGCACTTTTCCGTTGGCCTAGCAATTAAAACGAAGCGCCATCTGGGCCTTGTGGTAGATAACAGGCAGTTCCAACGTCTGAGCCAGGTGAAGTAAGGCCCCGTTCCACGCTAGTGATACACCAAGAATATGGTGCTGGAATCAGATTTCTATAGACGATATACTACCTAGAACCTCTTTAACTCGTTGAGTCTCAGGGGGTATAGCATTAGACGCCTAAAAGGTAGTTAAGAGACACGAAAATTCGCCGCAACTTGCGTTCACTGGGCTTCTAGGTAGGAACCTATAAACGTATCATGCGGTCCATGGGACTCAAAGAGTTAAACTACAGTCAAAGGACGGAAATGCAATGGTAGGGACATCTAATAACATCTAAAGGCCTCTCAAAAGCAATACTACAGGGCCCAGTAGAGGGGAAGAGGCAGACCAAGAAATACATGGATACAGAATTTGACTGACTGGACAGGTCTTAGACTTGCAACCATGAAGTCCATTGCAACTGAACTTCAAAGGCAGATGGAGCTGATCAGTCAATGATGCCGATCATCGTTAGTTCGCATGCCTTTTGCTGATGGTCATTTTATTTGGGAATTAAATATATTAAAAATTAAAATATTTGGATGTGGATTTGAGCTCAGGACATTCAGACCTGAAAGCAAGAATCTTTCCCCTGTGTTACCGCAGGTCCCGTTTCAGTCTAGGTTTCAAGATCGGAGATTATTCCTACATGATAACTATATTCACTGAAACTGACTGACACCCACAGACACGTACTCCAATAGTTTCATATAGAAATACTCAATGCAACACAAAATGTGACTGGAAATCTCAGCGGAATGAGTAGACAGGACGCTCACAAGAGAACGTTTTGACAAACGCATTTTTTTTTTTTAAATCAAAAGAGTACTAAATAACTGCACAAACTGTCACTAGAAATCTCAAAAGATCAGAAAACATGGCTTATAAACATCCAAGAACAACAAGGACCTAGACATACGTAATAAGAGAAGGAACAAAAACGAACAGGGCTATATTACGGAATAAAACAAATAAGAAGGTTCCCCGAAAACGGGGGAGAAATTTTAACAAGTTGTACTTTTTTGTTTTTTTAAATAATGTTTTTTTTTTTTTTTAATATTAAAAAAAAAAAAAAAAAACCTGTCCTGAATACTCATCACTGCAGCAATGAGAACACCTAAAATATTAACGAAAGAAGTGGACAAGGCGTAAGGGCTGGATTGATCACTGTAGCAAGATGTTCTGGCAGTAACTGAGACATCGCTCGTGATTCTTTTTGGCCTGGTTGGATTCTTTCGAAGATATACTCTCATCCCACCGTGAATGCAGTATTATTTTTCTTGATCTGCCGATTCTACTGCTGATCTTTCTAGACATTACGATATTCTCCAACGTCACTATTTTCTTAAAATGACCAAATACAGCTTGTAGTTTTCTAACAGTTGTATTACTAGCTTTTTCCATGCAATACATTTTTGTTTTTACGGTGGCAGAAAAAATATATGAATGATACAGGGACCAGTATCAACTTATTTTATTATATGGTACCATCAGTAAAGTTCATAACAACATGATACTTGAAAAAAAAAAAAAAAATACAGGAAACTAATCTGGCAGGTGAAAAGAGCTGAATAACGAGAAGAGTATTCAACGAAAAGAACGGAAGGGGAGGGGAAAAGGGGGGGGGGTGTGGGGGTGGGGGGGGGGGGGGGGGGGGGGGGGGGGGTTTAGTCTCAAGAGATGGAGAAATAGCCGCCTTAGACAGTTTAGAAACTGCGAAAGAAGGAAGTATTGCAGGTCAATTGAAGCCAACGTTTTTGTCACGGCCAGCTCCAGATTTTATATACAGCCGGACGTGGTTTTTGTGTGTGGAGTCAGCAGCTGTTTGATTGATTGATTGGTCACTGGGTATGGCATGAACGAAGTTCTTCAAGTAAGTGTAAGATAGCCTGATAAATACTGCAGAAGCGTTGAATTATTACGTGGGAAATTAATCAAACTCGACCAACAGGAAGATCTTCCACGGAATACACGCATCTTCTAATGAGATCTTCGCTATGGACATGGAGCAACAGAGCAAACCAGAGTCATACTTGGCACAGTCTGTCTGGCTGTCATTCTTTATTTCTCTTTTCTTTGTTTTTTTCCCTTCCTTTCTTTTTTCTTTCTTTGTTTTTTCCCTTCCTTCCTTTTTTCTTTCTTTGTTTTTTCCCTTCCTATTTTTTTTTCTTTCTTTGTGTCTTTCCTTCCTTCATTTTTTCTTTAGATTCTTCCTTCCTTTTTTTCTTAGTTTCTTAGTTTTTCTCCTTCCTTTTTTTCTTAGTTTCTTAGTTTCTTCCTTCCTTTTTTTCTTAGTTTCTTCCTTCATTTTTTTCTTAGTTTCTTAGTTTCTTCCTTCCATTTTTTCTTAGTTTCTTCCTTCCTTTTTTTCTTAGTTTCTTAGTTTCTTCCTTCCTTTTTTTCTTAGTTTCTTCCTTCCTTTTTTTCTTAGTTTTTTAGTTTTTTAGTTTTTTAGTTTCTTAGTTTCTTAGTTTCTTAGTTTCTTAGTTTCTTTCTTAGTTTCTGTCTGTCTGTCTGTCTGTCTGTCTGTCTGTCTGTCTGTCTGTCTGTCTGTCTGTCTGTCTGTCTGTCTGTCTGTCTGTCTGTCTGTCTGTCTGTCTGTCTGTCTGTCTGTCTGTCTGTCTGTCTGTCTGTCTGTCTGTCTGTCTGTCTGTCTGTCTGTCTGTCTGTCTGTCTGTCTGTCTGTCTGTCTGTCTGTCTGTCTGTCTGTCTGTCTGTCTGTCTGTCTGTCTGTCTGTCTGTCTGTCTGTCTGTCTGTCTGTCTGTCTGCCTCCCTCCCACCCTCCCTTTCTCCCTGCCTGCCTGCCTGCCTGCCTTCCTTCCTTCCTTTCTTCCTTTCTTCCTTCCTTTCTGGCTTTCTGGCTTTCTTCCTTTCTGGCTGTCTGGCTGTCTGGCTGGCTGTCCGGCTGGCTGGCTGTCCGGCTGGCTGGCTGGCTGTGCGGCTGGCTGGCTGGCTGGCTGTCCGGCTGCCTGGCTGTCCGGCTGGCTGGTTGTCCGGCTGGCTGTCCCGGCTGGCTGGCTGTCCTTCCGGCTGGCTGTCCGGCTGTCCGGCCTGCCTGCCTGCCTGCCTGCCTGCCTGCCTGCCTGCCTGCCTGCCTGCCTGCTTTCCTTCCTTCCTTCCTTCCTTCCTTCCTTCCTTCCTTCCTTCCTTCCTTCCTTCCTTCCTTCCTTCCTTCCTTCCTTCCTTCCTTCCTTCCTTCCTTCCTTCCTTCCTTCCTTCCTTCCTTCCTTCCTTCCTTCCTTTCTTCCTTTCTTCCTTTCTTCCTTCCTTCCTTCCTTCCTTTCCTTCCTTCCTTTCTTCCTTTCTTCCTTCCTTCCTTCCTTCCTTCCTTCCTTCCTTCCTTCCTTCCTTCCTTCCTTCCTTCCTTCCTTCCTTCCTTCCTTCCTTCCTTCCTTCCTTCCTTCCTTCCTTCCTTCCTTCCTTCCTTCCTTCCTTCCTTCCTTCCTTCCTTCCTTCCTTCCTTCCTTCCTTCCTTCCTTCCTTCCTTCCTTCCTTCCTTCCTTCCTTCCTTCTTTCCTTCTTTCTTTCTTTCTTTCTTTCTTTCTTTCTTTCTTTCTTTCTTTCTTTCTTTCTTTCTTTCTTTCTTTCTTTCTTTCTTTCTTTCTTTCTTTCTTTCTTTCTTTCTTTCTTTCTTCCTTTCTTTCATTCTTTCATTCTTTCTTTCTTTCTTCTTTCCCTCCTTCCTTCCTTGCATCTTTTCTTTCATTTTATTTTCGCTTTCTTGCATGGCTGATTTCTGTATGTTTTTAATTTGTCCCGACTTTACAATGGAGGTTAGTTACAGCGGCTATGCCCACCCACGTTAGTCTTTCTGAGGACTATATAATGAGACCCGAATGTCTTCCACGGTGTGACTCTTGAACCGAGTTGGAAAGCCATGGTCTTTCCGTAACCGGTATGGATACCCTAACTATAGCGTCATAGGAAATTGATTGTTTTATCTTCTTCTTCTTCTTCTTCTTCTTCTTCTTCTTCTTCTTCTTCTTCTTCTTCTTCTTCTTCTTCTTCTTCTTCTTCTTCTTCTTCTTCTTCTTCTTCTTCATCTTTTTCTTCCTCTTCTGCGTTCACCGGCTGTAAACTCCGGCGGAAAGTCCTAGCTGTTCGTACATTTGGACTTTGGCTTTGTGCCGGGGCCTGAGTTTTGCGAGTACATCCATTTTACTGGCTTCTTTGTGTGCAGTTGGTTGTTCCTGGCCACTCGTGCAGATGCACTCCGACTTCGAATGAAGTCTCCAGTTAGTCGACTCCTACGACATGCTTGCTGGGAACGCAGTGGGTCTTTTTATGTATTCTCTGCAATGGAGCCTTGATACCCACACGGGGAATGTAGTATCTGGGATATGCCATTTGGACTAGCACTCAGTGTTAGGCTTATAGAGATCCCAAAGTGTCAAACATGCCGGTAGAAAAAGACACACAAAAAAAGTAGGCGGAAAAATGGTGGTGGTGGTGGTGGGGAAAGGGGGGGGGGGGGGGGGTTGCAGATAATCAGCTTGTTAAATTTGCAACACTAATTACTGGAACAAAAAAGAGAAACGTGCAATGGGTTATTAAAAATTCAGCTTTTGTCTTTTTTCTAATCTCATCTTCCGGTAAGGTGGCCGTCAGGAACATACTCGTAAATCACAAAAGGTTTAGTTACATTTCCCTGGGATTTGTGTTGCTCTGTTTCTGTAATTATTTGCCTAGTTGAAATTTCTAGTTATAAGTTTCACTGTGGCTTAGAAAGTTAGTGAAATAGTTTCCTAATGCTGTCCTCGACGTTTTAACAGGGCGCGAGTGCCGACAGGGGTATGGAAAACGACTGTTCTAGTCGCGGCTTTTACCCAGTGGTATGAGGGTCGTACTGTTGAAGATACTGGGACCTCACAACCTGATATTCCTATAGCTAGCACAATAGACTACTGTTACTTTGAAACAATTTTGTGAGGCTCCCGTATAACTGTGCTATGCATCGTCCGTGGCTAGGGCGTTACAAGTCTGACTCGTTATCCAACGTACCGCGATCGAAACCCACTGCAGGCTGCGTGGATTTTTATCGTGGCATGGGACGTCGCAGGATGACCCAGCCTCAAATGGGTACCAGGATGGCTGTCCTGGGGAAGTAAAGACGGCTGGTGTAATGCTGACCACATTACCCACCGAGTGCCGATCGGTCTGTAAAAAAATATGGGTGCTCTTCCCATATGCCCGATGCGCATACAGGTGTAAAAAGGGATCTTTACTTACTTCACTATATAGGCAGTGGTGGATTTATAAGCTAAATATGCTATAGCAGAGGACCTCACATGTTCACACACACACAAAATAAACAACAATATATTTAATGGCCGTAGACCACGAGGCAGACCAATAAGACGATGGAGAGATAATGTGCATAGAGACCTGCAAACACTTGGTGTTACAAACCGGAAAGGGAAGGCCAGCCAGAGAGATGTGTGGAGGCATTTGATATCTGCAGCAGTGTACCTCAAGGACTAGGAATGGTAGGTAGGTCAGTTGTACCCCACCAGGACGTCACATTTTCGATAAACACCTGGTGATACCAAGTGCCACCATGCGGATGAGGATCACCCGTGAAGAGGTCCCGGAAACCCCGTTCAGCGGTTAGGCCATATTTCAGGCCCGGCTATATTTAGGGCCCCGGCAAAAGCCAGGTATGGGGCTTCAACATAACTAAAAATTGCAGCCCACATGGGGACAACAAGATTACTGCTAACTAGGAATGCTGAAGAAGAAGAAGAGCCGCCACGCTTTATATGACTTAGGCCTCATCAAGTTTAAATCCGCCCTGTGTGTGGCAATAAGGTTGAACAGAGTTTCTGAGATTTGTAGCTCTTTGGTCCCCACCCGTGAGATGTTCAGTCTACAAACTGCAATCCTAAAAATTAAAATACAAAGGTATAGGTAAAGTCGGGAGATGTGAACCAGCGTCATTACACGCGGTTATAAACCAGAAGTGCTCTGCCACCAGTACGGACAGCTGATTAGAAACTGTCCGTCTGTGTCGCTGTAGCTACAGTGACGTTCCTCCATTTACACCAGTGTCGACTCTGGTACCTATTACCTAGAGGCTGGGTCAACCTTGGGTACCGGTCGCGTTTTCGAACACCGGCCGTGGGTCGCAGTGAGTCGCTGCTTGATTTGAAAGTGTCTCCTAATGACAGCGCTGAGGCGGCTCCTAAAAAAAATGGGGGGGGGGGGGGGGGGGTAAAAGTAAACACACACACAAACACAAAAAGGACATACGTTCGTACATACCACCTTTGCCTTTGGCTATAAGATTTCGAGCTCTCAGAACTGTGGAGAATAAAAGAAAAACAATAAGTTCCGGTGCAAGAAATTATGACAAGACTGTAAAAATCCGGTGCCACCTTCCCAATTTGAGATGAAAAACAAAAAGTAGAGGACCCTTTTCCCACGCCTTCAGGCGTATTGGACATTTAGGACCAGACCTATATTTTATAGATCAATGGGCACTTGGGTGATGCGTTAACAATACACCGGTCGCCTTTACTTCCCAGGACTGCACATGGTACCCACTCAAGGCTGGGTCAACCTGGGCGCCAAGGACAATTCTGAAGAAAGCCCGGCTCCTCAGGACCCGAACCAACGACCTTCCGATTCTCAGGCGAACGTCTCTCCTCGACCTCACAAGGACGCCGCAGTGGAGATTAGCGGCAGCAAATTTGAATTTTCATTTAAGAATCAACATCATAGCACTCGGGATATTTCCATAAGCGCCGCTACCCCGTCTTCAGTAGCACCCGCAAAGTTCCAATCCTGATAGCACCAGTAATAGCTTGACTGTATAACCGTCTCGCCTTACCCTTGTGTGTTGAGCATCGGCCATGTCCCCTGGTCACTCCTTGCAATAAAATTCACCACATGCGTGTGCCGTTGCACTTTTCACTCGTTCTTAAGGAATCTTGTCATGTATAAGTTCACTACCAAATAGTGCTGAACCAGCCAATCTATCTGTCAGTTCATTTCTCAGCACACCAGTAATTACATGGAGAAAATAACTGCACTGAATATGCATTCGGTGTTGTTTGTGAGTAGATACCAGTTAATATTTTTTTTTTAAAGTTCCTTTTCCACGCCTTCAAGAGTATTGGGCATATAGGGCTAGAAGTATTTTTTATAGACCAATCCGCACGGTTGGGTGATGTGAATAGTATCACGCCAGCCCGCCTCTACTTTCCAGGGCTGTACCTGGTATTCATTCAAGGTTTGGTTGACCTGTGGGCCAATCTCATTTTTAGAGAAAAAAAAAAAGGTCCGGCTCTGTCAGGAATTGAACGCACGCCTCCTGATTTGAATGGAATATCTAGCCGCTACACCACGACGGCTCTATGCGAAGATCAATTTAATTTTATGTTTTTTTTTTTTCAATTTTTTTTTTTTTTAAAGCAAAGGGTCATTTTTACGGCAGTGTCGAATTTTGTATATTATGCTAGACGTTTATTTTTATAGTCCAATCGGCAGTCATTGGGTCATTGGTGACCCGGTCGCCCGTTGGCAGGTCAGTAGACGACTTCGTTGCCGATCGGGACAGTATTTGGGCCTGTCTCCTTTGATGGCATCAACACTGCAAGAGCTCCCTTTTCATGGCTAGTTGGTGGCGAGCAATGCTAAGCCGTTTTATATAGCGCACATTAGCCTATTCACAAATATAACCTAAGGCTCCCCCTGTGGGGCATTCCGGTTAAAAGTGCCACATTTTTTTTTCCACAGCACACCAAGCAAGACTCATTGCGCGATGTGGTCGACACTACTCCACCAGCTTCCTTTTCTTCTAAGGACATTTACCAAGGTACCCATTATAGGAGCCAAATTCAATGTTGGCGGAAAAAAAATCCAACACGATGCGAATTCGAGCCCAAGCTTGTCAAATCAATGAGCCATCGCCACCCTCAAAAATAAAGTGACCAGGTGCATATCTCATCGACAGTGCGATTCTCATACCAATGTTTGAAAGCCCGGAGAATGGCCGGTTGGTACCTTGTAGAACTTTCATTACCTCTGTTACTTCTATTGACAATGTAATCCGATACGCAAATTAGACAAAAGACCAAACAAAATAATGTTTCTAATTTTATAAGAAAGCGCCGCTGGAACTATGCACTCGGAATGGGTAAGACAAGACTTCCCTATCAAGCACTCTTATGAACACCGGAGAGAGGAAAGAAAATGAGGAAGAGCAAGAGAGAACCCGTGTAGAACCATCCCCAGGAAAGGCTCAACCAAGGGCCTAATGAACACATAAGGCCTAAAACAGATGGGAACGAACCGCCAGACAAGGAGAGCTATGACCTCTGTCTGCCCTAGGCTCAAGATGAAGGATTAACTAAGTAATCTCATAGGTGGCTATCGTGAATTAAAGATGACAGAAGATGTTTGGATCGATAAAATTGTATGCAAACTGGACATGTTGTTGTTCGTTTGTCACAGGTGATGAAGATCGCTGTTTCTTTCATCTGTCATAAATCTAAGTTGACTGTAAGTCCGGGATTGACGGGCTCAGAAGGATCTATGACAATGAAGACAGGGAACAGTATCTGTAGATAAAGCTGGGAATACCTGGTATATGTACTACATTTGGATTGGTAGGACCAGGATCCAATGGGTCGTACATGACCTACTTTATTGCTACGATTTTTTTTTGGGGGGGGGGGGGGGGGGTGGTTTAAGTACTCAGGGGACGGACAGGACACACCGAAAAAACGGGACTGTCAGAGTAAAAACGGGACCTATGGTCACCTATTACTAACACATCGATTGCCTTACTGAAAGTTGTTGATGTTCGTCTCGTTAGCCCTGGGTGGTGACGTCACATCAAGCTGGTGTCATCAGCCCCAAGGCTCATCTAAAATAAGTCATGGGTCGTACTGCATAGGCAGGGGGTACGTGGAATGGGGAGGGGGTACCTGGAGTGGGGGGGGGGGGGGGGGCTTAGGACAGAAATCGAGACGAAAAAGATTACAGACAAGTGGTTAAATAATGAGTGTCTGAGAAGAAACAGGTCAAATACATATGGCGGCAACAATGCTCCTGAAATCCAATGCATTCACTGTAGAAGCTTATTCTTAATACAAACTGATCATGCTAGACACCCAATCCGAGGCCAAGGGCTGGAATTTCCATGCCTCTCTACTGCACAACGAAACACCCCGTCACTAACGACTCTAATAGCAACTGTTATGGTGTAGTGTTATGGTGTAGTGTTATGGTGTAGTGTTATGGTGCAGTGTTATGGTGTAGTGTTATGGTGTAGTGTTATGGTGTAGTGTTATGGTGTAGTGTTATGGTGTAGTGTTATGGTGTAGCGTTATGGTGTAGTGTTATGGTGTAGTGTTATGGTGTAGTGTTATGGTGTAGTGTTATGGTGTAGTGTTATGGTGTAGCGTTATGGTGTAGTGTTATGGTGTAGTGTTATGGTGCAGTGTTATGGTGTAGTGTTATGGTGTAGTGTTATGGTGTAGTGTTATGGTGTAGTGTTATGGTGTAGTGTTATGGTGTAGCGTTATGGTGTAGTGTTATGGTGTAGTGTTATGGTGTAGTGTTATGGTGTAGTGTTATGGTGTAGCGTTATGGTGTAGTGTTATGGTGTAGTGTTATGGTGTAGTGTTATGGTGTAGTGTTATGGTGTAGTCAGGGGAAATCTTTTAGCCTGGGGATTTAGGGCCGCATGGCTAGTGCAGTTGCTGTGCAAGCAAAGAACCCTGTGATCTTGGTTCCTAGGTCGACCCAGCCCTAATTGGATTCAGTTGTAATGACCTGGGAAGAAAAGGTGGCCGGCGTGATGTTGACCACATCAAAGATAAAGTGCAGAGTGATTTTTTAGAATATGGGGCTAGCCCTAAATGCCCAATACGCCTGAAGGCACGCGAAAAGGTCCAATATTTTTACTATATGTCCAATACACACGAAGGCATAGAAACGGTCCTATTACCTTTCTTTACTTTATGCACACAAAGGCATGGACAAGGGCTAATTACTGAACTGTACTTCCTTTTCTCCGCACTCCGAGAGCTGTCTATTGATAGTGTTTGTTAAGTCTTCTTCTTCTTCGATCCTTCTGTCAGAAAACTTATATCAGGAGGCCGGTAGCCTTTATGAAAGCTATCGTGCAATCCATATCCTCTCGTTTACCATACAGTTTTTAGTGTGGTTGGAACAGGCCAGATTGCGTCTCTGTTGTCAGCGTACAGTTGACAGTGTTGGAGCACATGCTCAGCATTTTCGGGTGTCCCTCTGCTGGGACACGTCTCCGTATTTCCTACACCGAAAAATTTGAACATATGTTGACGAAATCTGTTGTGCCCAGTGCTTAGTCTGAATATAATGCACTGTCCCTCTCTAGAGAGACGATGAAGTGAGTCTTGGGGAGTAAATCTGGTGTGGGTATCCAGCCACCTTTCTTGGATACTAGATTGTATTAATGTTTTCATCTCTTTGTGGGTTAAGTCGCTATTTGGTTGTACCATGTCACTGCCGCTTCTGGCCAATCTGTCCGCTATTTCATTGCCTTCCAAGCCAGTCACCTGGAATCCACTGCAGTACAGATTGTCCTACTGAAGAGCCAAAGTAAATCAGCTGTTGCGTCAAAGTGAATTATCTCTTGATAGAAGCTCGCCTACGTTGACCTCTACTTTCAAAGCTATCTGAGGTTATTGTGACAGTCTTGTCAGTTTAGTCTACCGCTACAAGGTGGAGACTAGAGAACAGGTTGGGTAGGGAATAATGTATGAATACCTACAAGTGGCCTACAAGCACAAATTCCGGACAGACAAGATAAGGAAGAAAATAGCTGGGCTATACAGATTTAGAACTCTTCGCTTCTAAAGTAAGGAAAACATTGACACCGTCCGGAAGTCAAAGCGACATACAGGAACATTCTTAGACTTCTTTCGGCGTTCTCATTCTGTTTGTCTGCGGTTCTTTGAGAATATCACTGTGACAAGTACTTTGTAGTTAAAAACAGTGAAAAGACAGGAAATGCAATGATCCCGTGATGTACCAAGACCAACAGGCCTCTTTAAAGTGATATCAGAGGGCTCTGCAGAAGATAAGATTGGAAGAAATGACAAAGAAATACCTGGATTCAGAATTGTTAGCTGAATGGACTGGCCTGAAACATGCAAACAGAAAGACCTGGAGACAGAATTGTTAGCTGACTGGACTGGCCTGAAACTTGCAAATATAAAATTCACTGCTTCTGACCGTAGAGGTGGAGGGGCCGGTCAGACAGTCAACAGCAAGTGGTGACTCGCGATGTTATAGGCTTAGATTGGCGGCGAAAGTGCTGGTACAGTAAAACGGTAATCTTCTGCATAGTTATACATTTGCATCTCAGGCTTATTATGAAATTAATGTCTGTGGCAGCTCTGATAAGGCGACATTATGACACAACAACTCAACACTAAGTTGTGGATACAGCTTCCACTTAACAACCCTGAACGACATCTTATTTTATGTTCCGTTCACTAACAGTATGACTGTGCGCAAGACTAACGATAAATTACATATTTTTTTTTTCTGTGACCCTTTGACCGCTACATAAATCAAAATGAGATATAAACGGACTGATCAAACAGTATCTGACCATGGCAATGTTAAGGGTCTTATCACCACTGCTGTTTATCACCTATATTGACAGTATATGCAAGAATGCCAAGCCCATGAATGAAGATCTCAGTAAGATCAACGAATTACTCTTTGCAGATGACCAGGCCTTGATAGCAGATACAGCCATGAAATTGCAACAACATCTAACATCCATGAATGAAGAATGTAAAACAAATAATATGAGAATCAACACTGAAAAGACAGAAGTAATGTCAATAGGAAAAAAGAAGACATATCTAAACATAGCAATAGAATACAAAGGCATTAAACAGGCATCTGAGTTTAAATATCTGGGAACTACATTTACCGAAGATGGGAAATTGGATAAAGAAATTGACATTAGATGCAGTAAAGCAAACCAAGTATTGGGACGGCTAGCCCCCCTCTTACAGCATAAGACAATCCCAATCAGCACAAAGAGACATCTTATTCAAAGCATATTTATTCCAACTCTGTGCTACCAGTGCCAGACATGGTCACTCACAGCAAACCATAAAAGAAAATTAGTAACCACGGAAATGAGATGTCTGAGAAGGGCTGTAGGAGTGACCATAAGAGATAAGATCAGGAATGAGATCATAAGAGAACAAGTCGGCACAGAACCAATTCTGGATTACATACAAAGACAGCAAGTGAAATGGTTTGCCCACTTAGAGAGAAAGCCCTGTGACACCATACCATACAAAGCATACATGGAAAGAGAAGAAGGACGTAGAGCACGGGGTAGACCAAGAACAAGATGGAAGGATAACATCAGAGAAACTCTACAACAGCACGATGTGCCTATGGTCGAGGCAGCCAGAAGAGCTAGAAACAGAAGCTTACATCTCCCTCGACACCCACAGCGGTAAAAGAGAAAATGAAGAAGAAGAAGAAGAAAAAGAAGAAGACCCTTTGAACCCGTTATAGTGTACTGATTAACATAACTTTCTGAAAGTAATGAAAGTAAACTTACCACAACACTACCAAGACGATTTCATGACCGTAAAAATAAAAAAAATAAAAGGAGAAAAAAAAAAAAAAAGAAAACTACATTTAATAATCTTCATTAGTGAAAAAAATATTTCCTTAACACCATGAATGTCTGGAGTGAACATACAAATTTTATTACAATCGGTCCGTTAGTTCCAGAAAATATAAAATCTTTTCATGTTCATGAATTTCTGAACGGATTATAGGGCTGATTCTGGACATTATACAGCTGTGTTGGAATCCTTACTGGGAGAATAATAGTCGATGTGGATTCTAGAAGAATGACAATCAAAGACTGACCGCGTGCGTGAAATCTGTTGTATTTTAGTGGTTTAAAAGAAAGGCGAACCCATGGCAACAGGCTTTATCAAGGTAATACTGGTTTCAGTCGTTATGGGATCATAATTATAACCACCTTAGTGGGTCAAACGGTTTGCTTTGTTCCAGTGGCGATGTGAGCATGTTGTTGCTGCTTACACTTTCCACTATATTTTTACTGTTTACTCTTCACTGCAAACACTCTACTAGGTTCACGTCTCCGTCATAGCAAAAGGAACCAGGGCTGCATGCTCAACGCTGCTCATGCAGAAACGGTAACGTCTAAACGCTGCTAGTTACTAGTACCAAGATGATAGCTGTTGCGCACGCATACTTTCGATAGTGACGAGAATGAAAAAACAACACATGATACCTGCTAACGCTTACATGCGCGAACAGATCACACCTCGCAAATGCTCTGTTCTCACATAGCCAGGACGATCGCAACAAACCCGGAGAGGCTAACATTTAGAAACTATTCCCTGACATTTATCGGCTAATTTTTCCTTGTCAGTAATACGAATTTACATATTGCAGGTATCCAAATCCGACCACCTCAGACAGTTGTCATTCTTACTTCCCATGATTGTTGTCCGTACAATTAACACCCTAAGAATGAGAATCACACAGGAGCAAACGTCAGAAATCGCGTTCAGTCGTATAGAAGAATTTTATAAGTTCCCACTATGGTTAGGAAGTAACCTGTAGACCAATGTGGGGTGGTCTTCTTCTAATGGGGCTGGATTTCAACAAAACGTCCCCCCCCCCCACCCCCTTGAAATCTCTCACACAGAGATGTTCCCTCGAAGTTGGAGTACGTCTGCCGATGAGGCAGGGAACGGCAAACAAATAAGCCAGTAAAACGGATGTACACGCACAAAACTAAGGTCCAGGTAAAAGCCAAAAGTCCAAATGGACGAAATACCAGGACCTTCCTCTGGAATTCACATGCTGTGAACGAAGAAGAAGTAAACACAGGGAATCAGGGAAGTCTGAAAGTTTGGGAACTATTACTCCATCGCTACACACTGCAGGTATCTGAATGCAACCAGTGCGAGCAGTCTCATAGTACCTTCTGCTTCTTCTTTGTTCACTGACTGAAAGCTCCGACGGAAAGTCCTCGTAGTTCGTACATTCAGACTTTGATTTCGTGCCAAGGCCGGAGTTACGATTGTACATCTGTTTTACTGGCTTATGTGTGTACAGTTGGTCGTTCCTTGCCGCTCGGGCAGATGCACGCAGTCTTTGAAAGAACCCCCACCCCCACCCATTAGTCCACTCCTACGACATGCTTGTTGGGAAGGCAGTTGGTCTGTTCTTGTTTTTCCCCACAAAAGGGCCCTAGAACCCCACACTGGGAGTCTGATAGTTTGTGAACTACTACTTCATGAGTTACTTTTTCCGTCCTGGTGAAATACATTGACTGTAAACTTCTTCTTTTTTTTTTATTTGCTTGAAATGGATTATCTATACCAGCAATATTGTCTCGAGAATGAACTTCGCTGTCTGTTGTAATTCAGTCAGCTACCCATAAAAGCCTGGCTTACACCGTCGTTTCTCTTGGCCACAAGTTTTTCCTTGATATGTTGTATCTGGGACAGTCTTGTGGGACGTGATCTGTTATCTCAGGTGCTAATCCGCATCTTGTAAGTATAGAGCCAGACATGCCCCGACGTCAAAAGAGCAGATTTCATAATGTCTTTTATCTACTTATCTGTCGCCTACTACTTTTGGTGTACTATACTGTACAGTTTGTCAATGCAGAATTTGTTCTCTCTCTCTCTCTCTCTCTCTCTCTCTCTCTCTCTCTCTCTCTCTCTCTCTCTCTCTCTCTGTGTGTGTGTGTGCGTGCGTGAGTATGTTTGTTTGTCAGGAAAAAGGGGAGTCGAGGGGAAGTCTCCGTTGATTTCCTCTAGGACAAGGGCGAACAGTATGGTATGAGCGGTGAATAATGTCGAGAATGTACGGAATTCGTGCTTTGTGCGAGGCTGTCGGCAGGAGGCTATCCCATTCTATGGAGAGAGACGGAGCCACGTTGGAATAAAAACCCAGCGCAATCAAGTCTATCCTCTCGAAAAATATAAAAGAAAGAATGGTCAACAAAAGGGGTTTAGCAATTATCACTTCGCCAGCCTACAGAGCGCTATTCATCTGAAACAATACTCCTTATCCCACAAGCCGAACTCATTGCCGTTACACAAATACAAACTCTCGTTACTTGCCATAGATAATCGTATAATTATACGTGCTTTGGCGAAGATTACATGTCGAAATTACGTAAAACTAACATTTACTTTCAGGCCAATTACTAGTATCGACAATTACTTTAAGGATAAGGGGGATAAAGAGTCGGCCGTTGCAAGCATGTCAAGCATGCCGTACAATCACAGCTGTCCGGTAAATAATACGAACTCAATTCGCTGACCTCCCCAGTACAAAATGCACTAATTAGTTCCCTTGATAAGGGCAATCAATACAGTTCTGGCTGACACAAAGCCAGCAGACTTGGTAACTGCAGTGCGTAATGTGTAAGGAAAATTGAAACAATACCACAAAAATTACAATAATGGTTAAGCGCTAATGGCGCGGTGTGCAGAGGGACAAAAGGCACATTCATTAAAAATCAATACGCCAGGGCATCTGGCAACTTGCTAAAAGAAATCGGGAATTAAAACTCGGGTATTAGACGAGCTAAATCAATTTTCTATGGCGTTTTGAATCCATCATAGACACATGCACACAGCGTTGTTTCAGTTTTCAACAAGCGTCAGGTACGCTGGCAGTGAGACAGAGAGACATGTGTTTTCTGTGCGCTTTGTTTCTCAGGCTTCCTTTTTGATCACGATTTTCTTTGTTGCCTTGTAGGATGTTTGAGATGCAGGTTCATTTTGGTTGTGTTTTGTATACAGCACGTTGTACCTAGACGCCCTATCGTTGAACACATAATGCTTACACAGATTTAAATACAATAAATTCCCGTGTGGGTTCCGGGGCCAAGGTGTTGGGAAAACAAGAATAGACCTACTGATTGCCAAAAAGCATGTCGTAAGAGTCGACTAATTGGGAGCTTCCTTCAAAGACGGAGTACATCTGCCTGAGAGGGAAGGAACCAACAGTCTGCATACAAATAAGCCAGACCTGTGAAACGGATGTACACTCAAGACTCAGGTTCTGAAACAGGACTAGAATCCAGAAGTGGATGAACAACCAGAACTTTCTGCCGAAGCTTACAGTCGACAAACGCGAAGTAGAAGAAGAAGAAGAAGAAGAAGAAGAAGAAGAAGAAGAAGAAGAAGAAGAAGAAGAAGAAGAAGAAGAAGAAGAAGAAGAAGACGTACAATACTTTACACACACACACACACACACACACACACACACACACACATATCCTCTTCTTCTTCGCGGTCACTGTAAACTATGGCGGAAAGTTCTGGTTATTCATCGACTTTTGGACTGCAGTCCTGTTCCAGAACCTGAGTGTTGCATGTGCATCCGTTTTACAGATCTGACTAATCTGTATGCAGACTGCTGGTTCCTTGCCTCTCAGGCAGATGCACCGTGACTTCAAAGGAAGCTCCCCAATAAGTCGACTCTTACGACATGCTTTTGGGTAGGCAGTGGGTCTATTCTTGTTTTCCCTATAATAGGGTCCCGGAACCCACATGGGAAACATATATATAAAAAAAGGAGCTGCTGAGATGTAGCAGCTAGACGCTCGCCTACGGAGGGGTTCAGCTCCTGACGGGGCCAGGTTTGTTTCTTTAAAAAATGCCATTGACTCCCAGCCTTAAATGGATAACAGGTAACTTATTGGAAAGTAAAGGCGGTCGTCGTGATGTGGACCATATCACTCACTGAGTGCCGATTGGTCTATAAAATATAGGTCGGTGCTTTCTTTATATCCTACACCAAACAGGGGAAATCCACAGGTCATGGGACAGTCTAATATTTCAGGGGGTGGTAGATAGGCTGCAGGCAGTCGTTTGACCTAAGCTGCACTCTCTCGTGGGACGTAGGTGGGTTGGGGTTAGGGCCAGTTCGAGATGTTCTGGGGGTCTTTAAGAGAATCAGAAAGCCGGGAAACCCAGTTTTATCATCCTCTAAAATGTTGGACTGTCATCTGAGGTAGGATATTACGAAAGAACCTATAGGTCTAGCCTTATATGCCTAATACGCCTGAAGGCGAGGAAAAGGGTCCTTAGCGCACAAATAAAAGCACCACTGCTTTTGTGCGTCTGTGCGAGACAGGCGGACGGGTGGAAGAAATACGTTTCTGGTAGGTAAGTGTGTAGGTTGACAGACCATCGGACGAGTAGGCAGACAGGCGTACAGACAGACCGGCAGACAGACAGGCGTACAGACAGACGGCGCGCACAAACAGGCAGGCGTACAGACACATAGACAGGAAGACAGATTTTGTAGCCTCACTGGCATTGAATAGGTCAGAACTCTCCAATACAAATGCATTGCTGAAGTCAAGGCAGTGTCACAACCTTTGAACTCCGCTCCAAAAACTATCGAGTACGAGGCACTACGTACACCCAACTACGTACACACCCAACGTTAATAAGACTTGAGACATTTTCGTTATGAGAGATATGCGAGCCAGACGTCAATAAATCCGCGAAATCATGAATAATTCATGTGTGGATTTAGCTTAACGCCTTTTTTGCTCCAAGCGAAAGGTACTTCATTTCCCCTCCCCCCCCCCCCCCCCCCCCCCCCCCCCCCCTAGCGAAACTGAAGGATTGTTTGTCATTCATGTCTGTGTTAGTGGACTGATTACGTAGGAGACGGCTTGATTTTCAGAGCTTTAGACAGGTTTAGAGGGACTGCGTGGTCTCGAGGCATGGCGTCCGCTTCGAGTGCTGGAGGTCTCGGGTTTAAGCCCCGGTGAAAGCTGGGATACTTCACGCCGACCTAGTAATTTACCCTGGCCTCTGGGTAGTAAGATCGGATGCCCGTGTGTATTGTTGCGCACGTAAAACAATTCATTGACAGCTGGAAATCAGAAAGAGTAGCCTAATAGCGCTGCCCGGGCAAAATTTGTAGTTAAAAACCTACCCACAGTATTTCAGGATCCTCGCCGGTGCTACAGTTCGTGCACTCCGCTGAGATTCTTGGGACTCAGACTTGAGTTAGAAGTAAAACGGAGCACTTATAGGTTACTACCTTTCTGACGTGACGTTGCTCGTTTAAACCTAAACCTAGACAGGGTCAGGTTGCCGCAGAGATTTTAGGGGCTGAAACCTGCAGTTAAAGGAGAAAAGTTTCCTCCTCCTCCTGCTTTTCTTCTTCCTCGTCCTCGTTTGCTCCTGCTTCTGTTTCTTCTTCTTTTTCTTCTTCTTCTTCTTCTTCTTCTCCTTCTTCTTCTTCTTCTTCGTCTCATTCTTCTTCTTCTTCTTCTTCCTCGTCCTCGTTTGCTCCTGCTTCTGTTTCTTTTTCATCTTCTTCTTTTCTTCTTCTTCTTCTTCTTCTTCTTCTTCTTCTTCTTCTTCTTCGTCTCATTCTTCTTCTTCTTCCTCGTCCTCGTTTGCTCCTGCTTCTGTTTCTTCTTCTTTTTCTTCTTCTTCTTCTTCTTCTTCTTCCTTCTTCTTCTTCTTCTTCTTCATTCTTCTTCTTCTTCTCGTCTTCGTTTTGCTCCTGCTTCTTCTTCTTCTTCTTCTTCTTTTTTCTTCTTCTCTTCTTCTTCTTCTTCTTCTTCTTCTTCTTCTTCTTCTTCTTCTTCTTCTTCTTCTTCTTCTTCTTCTTTCTTCTTCTTCTTCTCTTCTTCTTCTTCTTCTTCTTCTTCTTCTTCTTCTTCATTCTTCTCGCTCTTCTTCTTCTTCTTCTTCTTCTTCTTTCTTCTTCTTCTTTCTTTCTTCTTCTTCTTTCTTCTTCTTCTTCTTCTTCTTCTTCTTCTCTTCTCCTTCTTCTTCTTCTTCTTCTTCTTCTTCTTCTTCTTCTTCTTCTTCTTCTTCTTCTTTTTCCTCTTCTTCTTCTCTTCTTCTTCTTCTTCTTCTTCTTCTTCTTCTTCTTCTTCTTCTTCTTCTTCTTCTTCTTCTTCTTCTTCTTCTTCTCCTCTCCTTCTTCTTCTTTTTCTTTTTCTTCTTCTTCTTCTTCTTCTTCTTCTTCTTCTTCTTCTTCTTCTTCTTCTTCTTCTTCTTTCTTCTTCTTTCTTCTTCTTCTTCTCCTCCTTCTTCTTTTTCTTTTTCCTTTTCTTCTTTTCTTTTTCTTCTTCTTCTCTTCTTCTTCTTCTTCTTCTTCTTCTTCTTCTTCTTCTTCTTCTTCTTCTTCTTCTTCTTCTTCTTCTTCTTCTCTTTCTTCTTCTTCTTCGCCTTCTTCTTCTTTTTCTTCTTCCTTCTAACCCCCAGTGGAGCATACGCCCTCAATCAACTGACGCCTAATCCCTGGCTACTGTTTGAAGCTCACCCTATGTCATTTACCTTTTTTAATTCACTCTCTAGCTCCCTTTTTTGGTCTGCCTTTATTTCTATGCCCCTGTGGTTTCCAGTTCAAAGACACTCTAGTTATATTGTTCCCAGGTTTTCTCAGTGTGTGTCCTGTCCAAAGACAGCGTCATTTTTTTCAGCTGGTGGACATGATGTAACCACATTAGGATAAATGATTGAATAAACAAATGACGTCACAGGGGTGATTTCCCACGCATGCTCCTCTTACCTCAGGAGCCAATGAACAGTCGACAAGCTAATAGTACCAGTAGTTAGCTGATTAAATGTCCGCCCATGTTTCTCCCTCCGTTTTGTCCCTACCCCCTATCACCCGTCTTCCCACCTTTCTTCCCCGTTGAATTGAATTAGTCTTTCAATGTACGGGTTCCCTGTCTAGAACTGTCCATTTGATCCAAGAGAAGCTTCACGGCCTCCGCTTTAACACATAAATTAACTCATCACTCCTAGGAACATCAACAGCCAATCTTATCAGCTTGCACATTACCTCGTACAAACTGGGAAATGCTGATGAATACCTTTGATCTGACTGCTACTATGGTATAAAGATGAGAGTGAGAGCGGCCCATGAATTATACAGATACTAGATTTAATTGTCCGACTTCGCCCGGAATAGTGAAAGAAAGTTTTATTCTCCCGTCCTCTATCTCATGAGATTTGAACAACGGATCAACATCGTGGCACACGGGTAGTAACCCCTAAGTGCTTCGTTTTTCTTTTAACTCAAGTCTGAGTCCGAAAAAGCTCAGCACAGTGCACAGGCTCTGTAGTACCGAAGAGGATCCTGAAATACTTCTATTTCCTCTATCTCATCTTGGTCTCCACTGCTGCCCTGTAGGTAGGTATAGTGGACATAGAGGTCTTACTAAAACCCTATATTTAATATCTTTGTCTTCACCGCTGCCGTATCTTTAGACAGTTCCCTTATCGGTATCCAAGGTATCCCCTGTAATACTAACGGCAGTATTTAACAATTTGAGAGGCAGACATAAGTATTTATCGGACACATACAGATATGTGGTTTCAAGAAAGATAACAGCGAAATATTATTTTATTTTTAAAAAGTATATTTCAGTTGAAGAATTAGGAAAAATTATTCAAAGGAAAAAAACTCCAGAAAAAGTTGACTTTTACTGATTGTCGCAAAATAAAGAAATGCAAAGTGACCTGGGCCGTCAATGTAACAGTTGAAAAAAAAATTTGTTATAACGGCAAATGAAAATGTAACCGTTGTATTGGTCACTATTTGGGAGAAGTTGACACTTTATTTATAATAAACACACGAATCAGCCACGTGGGATGCAATTTTTCGTTTGATTTTTAAGCCCTACCTTGGCTTTCGCCGGGGGCCGTAAATAAAGCCGGGCCATAAATATGGCCTAACGGCTGAACGGGGTTTCTAGGACCTCTCCAGGGGTGATCCTCATCCGCATGGTGGCACTTTGTGTCACTGGGTGTTTATCGTTTTGTGTGATGTCCTGGTGGGGTACAACTTGAAAACATACAAACAAACAAAATACAGAATGGGTGGTTTGTAGTATAGATTAATATATAGATTAATGTGGATTCGTGGGAACAAAAAATCTATGGTTAGGTATCCAGCTACTGCGGTACCTCTGTCGAAATCAACACAACACGCTCTGATGCCAAATTGCATGTCGCTGGGATCAAACAGGGCACCCCCACCCCCTCGGTTGTTTGTCCACTTCTGGACCTTATCTTGTTCCAGTACCTGTGTTTTGCGTGTAAAATCGTTTTACACATCTGGCTTACTTTTGTACAGACTGTTAGTTACTCGCTTTTCTGGCAGACGAACTCCATTTTCGAAGGAAATCCATAAAGAAAAAGGATTTTCACGACATTCTTGTTTGGAGGCAATGGGTCTATCCCCCACCCTCCCTCCGCTCTCCCAAAATGGATCCCCGGAACCCACACCAGGACCCTTATCTGTTTATTTCTTCGTATTACATACATAAATCTTGCCAAACACGGTATTCAATACTAAGATTTTACCTGTGCATACAAGAGCACATTTGGGAACGAGAAAAAAAAGTATTTCTTTAGCAGGCATTCATAAAAGTCAGCTTGTAAAACAGATACACGTTATAAAACATACACCGGTGATTAGAAACACTACACGGTGTATGAAAATTAGAAGAAGGAATGTGAAACTCCCATTGCAATTACTGATAGTATCTTGAAAAATTTGCAGCCAAATTTAGTACTTAGGGGTTTGGTTAAACAGGATACATTTTCAAAAAGTCTGGAAACCTCCTGACCTGATAAGTGCCGGATTAGTGAAAAGACCTGTTGTTAAAAATGCTGTATATAGTTAATAGAAAATTACTATTTATCATCATCGTTATATAGCAGGACCTTTGCCGAAAGTCGCTCTCATTACGCCCTGAGACTTGCCCTGAGTACAGTATTAAACATACAATACAATACAATACAATACAATACAATACAATACAATACAATACAATACAATACAATACAATACAATACAATACAATACAATACAATACAAAACAGTACAATACAATAGCTGAAACTAACACCAGCAACATGCCACAAAACATGTAGTACCTACCTGTACACTGCACATGTGTAGGGCTCCACAGGCTCATGGCTTCTAACCCGCTGTGTGACGTTGATGGATGACTGATGTTTCTCACTAGTACATGCCCTCCTGGGCTGCTTCATTCAGTAATCCTCCACGGTAATCCATTGTGAACTGTGTAAGGTACTTTTGTTTCAAGCGTATAATATAATACACGTGTGTTTCACAAATTCAGTGTAATGTAATAGGCTTGCCTCGCACTTAAAATCATACACCTTCTCCTCGACTTACAACCTAGGCGACTTACAGCCATCCACATTTACAACTGAACAAATATAGTGAATAAAGAAAGATATAGTTACATTGGTAGGTTAACAAACAAAACAAAAAGTCACTGAAAGTGATGTGACAGAGTAAACATTATGTATTTATCACTTTTGTGTACAAGAGATGGAGTGACATCATCAGGGGCAACCAAAGAGAAATTAACACCAGCTTTTACAGTGCAAAGGAAAAAGCGCACAAACAATCCTTGCATCTCCCCCCAACACCTCGCTGAGGTAAATTGTGGAAGTGAAGAAAAAGAAGAAGAAGAAGAAGGAGAAGAAAAACAATAATTATATGTAGATTAATATTTTCTTTTTCTGCTGCTTCTTCTTCTTCTTCTTCTCTTCTTCTTCTTCTCTTCTTTTTCTCCTCTTCTTCTTCTTGTTCACCGCCGGCTGTAAACTCCAGCAGAAAGATCTAGTCGTTCGTCAACATCTAGACTTTGCCGTTGTTCCATAAAGAGCTAAAGTAACAGGTCCTGCTTCGATATAAATGCGCTACCACGGGCTAGCAGACATGTATGCCACTGCTACAGAAGTGAGGAAAAAAGGGGAAACCTGATCAAGACACGGCGTCCCCAAGGCTTTCCCCTTCCTTCAGCAGACATCCCCCTCCCTTTCCCCATTTTATTGAAACTCTAAATAACAATTAACTGTCGAAGTCAAACAACAGTGGGCATACAGAAGAGAGTACACAACAGGGACAGACATCGCCGTGGTACTGGCATGTTTGTGACTGCTGACCTTTAAACAGTACAGTATATTTAGGCATTCAAATGTGTGTGAAACCTGACTTTGAAAATGTCAACAAGGAAGAACATTGTAACACCATTCATCGTCTCCACCATCACCCTCATCTCAGGCGACATCTTCATCTCCCCGTGTGGGTTTCATGACCCCATTTGAATGGGAAAACATCATCATCATCATCATCATCGCCGAGACATCATCATCATTGTAATAATTATCATTACCATCACTGTCTTTTTGTTAACAGTTGACATCGTGACCCACCAGGCGTTTCCAAAGATGCTCCGTCTCCCGCATCAAATGGCCTAAGGTGAAGATCAGGGTTTTTCAACTGGTGGCTCGCGGGCAAAATCTGGCCCACGAAGGCCTAGCAAGTGACCTACTGTGCATTGCTTGTAGTATTATTGATCTCTCTGTGCCGGACCTGAATCTCTGACCCGAGACTATCCATATCTTTTAAGTGTTGGCCCCTGAGTAAACTTAACTGAATCGCATTTGTGTAGATGCGAACTGTTCCTGTTTGTTAAAACGATGTAGTGCTTCACTCGTATGTTCCTACTGGCAGGTCCCACAATTCACTTCAAATTCTCGCCTCTTTGATAAGTTGTTATCATATTGTCATCGTCATCACATTATTAACATCAGTATCATGATCGAAGTCAATGACAGTTAATAAAGACGGCAGTAATTATATATAGCAATAAGTGCCCCCTCCCCCCACCACGCGAAACTATATATTACTAATTTTTTTTCATGCCTATTTGGTATATGTCGATTTATTTTCTCGTTGCCACTAACAAGAATGTCACAAACGCCGAGTAAACAGATTTGCTATATTGGGTGTGTTGTGTGCGGGCCTTTTCATCTCAACCGGGCCTTCGCCTAAAGCTCTGACGTCCCGAGACTACCAAATCTTAACCTGACTGGGTTCGATCCCAGCTCACACGGTTTGTCTTGCGTTGGTTTCAACAGTGGTACCTAGGCCTGACCGTACAGGGCAATGGCAACCTACTGAACGTAACATTTGCCTAGAAAACCCACATCATTCAAAATATTCTGGAGTTGATTCTGCAACCGCCTGTAAAGGATGCGCAACTAAACTTTTAGACATAATATCTAAAATTATCAATTCCCAGGAAATCCTTACAACAAATAGCGAGTAAGATAAAAGACATCTCTAGGCACGTGAGTCCCTCACCGCGTTAACTGGCTGCATATAAACTCCGGCAGACGTTTCTGGTTATACGTCCACTTCTAGACTTCAGTTCTGTTCCAGAACCTGAGTGTAGTGTACACATCCGTTTTACAGATTTGACTTCTTTGTATGCAGACTGGTGGTTCTTCGCCTCTCAGGCAGAGGCACCCTGACTTCGAAAGAAGCTTCCAGTTTTTCGAAAACGAAAAGCAGATCAGCTAAAGCTATCGGTGTCGACATCGTGGGTGCTCTTGATGACACCGGCACAAGAAATAAAAGCATAAGAACTGATTTGCACATAGCTCTGCCCCCCCCCCCCCCCCCCCCCCCCCCCCCCCAAAAAAAAAAAAAAAAACTCTTTTTGTATTTAAGTAAAAAGTACTCTTTCATGCCAATGAAGCATCAGTGCATGTGACGATAGGCCCATAATGTTATGGGCAAACCGGCACTTGATAACTGATGACAAAATGTTATCTTCATGTCCCATGATGTTTCTTGGTACCCAGTGTAACGTAAGCTTGGTTGACCTAACGCCAAGTTCAATTATAAAGAACATCTAGCTCGATTCAAACTCAAAGTCTTCCGGTTTGCATACAAGGGCTGGTCACTGCACTATGACCATCTACTTGTATGAGTGCCTATTAATAGCTATGAGTTTATTTGAATGTCAGTGGCTAAGTAATCGCGCACTATGACACACACGCTTTATTCTGTCACAATTCTTTCTGGCAGACCCGTATTGAATTCACAGCAGGCAAGAGTCACTAAAACGACCCAGATCAAGTTATAATTTTTAAGGAGTGTAACAATGCCGAGAATGTGTCCTTGGCAACAGTTTAGAGATGGATAAGTATGCGTACACTCCATCTCATTGACTAAATCCTGCCCAGATGCAAACGAAAACTATGGTAAACACTAGCATAAAAATTAACACATCGCGAGGTTTGTAAGTGAGCAAAACATAACAGCTCACCGTTAACATTTGAAAAACAAGTGTATCCAAAGCTACTAAACAAAACGGAAAGCTCTAGTCTACTTTGTACGACCAACAGGTGTTACAAAATATTAATCCATAGAATGAACACTGTCGTTCAGCGACACTTTCTCTTGTGGGTTTTTGAGTTAAAGGTCAGTCCTACCTGGTGCGTTGTAGAGCACTACTAAATGTGAACACCAGGCGAGTGGCGACGTTTCGCTTTGTGACCTGCCCTCGCTTGCCGTCTCGCGCTAGCGGTTTTTAACAAGGGGACGAACTCGTGTTTGACCGACTTCGTGGGAAATTCCCTTTTTATGTTTTCATTGCGACCTCTGGTCAGGAAAAAAAGTAAATGCACATGTAATGGTAGACATTTATTGAAAAGGGGAAATGCACAGAGACTGCATCAATTCTGGACAACCTCTGGTACTAACAAATTACAACAGACAAGAGCATAGGCATCGACTTAAAGACAGCATTAGGGGCTTACTCAGTAAATTTTTAATTGTGATGAAGCGATAAACCCTAAGAACGCAACAACAAAAGTATTATCACTTCGAAATGAGCTGAATATCTGAATTACACACGCACACACACACAGAGACATACATAAATATATCAAAGCCATACCTCTGGCTGTCGTCAGGGCCTTAATACAACCACTTTGTGCCATCAGGTGTTTATCTCTCGTTGTGAGGTCTTGGTGGAGTTGAAGGTCACTCATATATATATATATATATATATATATATATATATATATATATATATATATATATATATATATATATATATATATATATATATATATATATATATATATATAAGGTTAAGTTAAGTTAATATCCCTTTTCACGCCTTAGGCTCATCGGGTATACGGGAAGAGCACTCAAATTTTTACAGGCCAATCGGCACTAGGTGGGTAATGGGGTCAGCATTACGCCAGCCGTCTTTACTTCCCCAGGACAGCCATCCTGGTACCAATTTTAGGCTGGGTCGACCTCCGACGTCCCATACCATGATGAAAATCCAGCCAGCAGTGGGTTTTTCTATCACGGTATGTTGGAATTACGAGTCGCACTCCGAACGCCTAAGCCACGGGCGCCACACACACACTCACATATATATACACACACACACACACACACACACACACATATATATATATATATATATATATATATATATATATATATATATATATATATATATATATATATATATATATACGTGTATTTTTAATGGTGTGAAATCGACAGTTTTTAAAAATATGTGTAATTCGAGCAAAACAGACACAATAAAGAATTTTACAAATTTGTTTTGGTTAGTATTGTATAATAAGACCTGCCTAGTGCTAAATATTATAAAAAGTGAGATTACTTAATCTCTTTTCACACATCGAACTACACTGTCTTAATGAAGCAGTGTTAAGACCCGGCTCGAATCCTAGGTAAGGTTGGAGATTTGTTTATTTGTCTCACGCAAAATAAAATGATCACCTGCACAGTCTGTGGCGACAACACTAGCCATGGGGCACTACATCCTCAGGCTCAAAGACCCCAAGCCTACAGAAAATGGTATAATAAAGGAAGCAATTGGCAGTCGCCAAGTTATTAAGTTAGTTGCGTATCCTTTACAGGACGTTGCAGAGCCAACCTTAACAGCCCCTGGCTGTTGTGCAGTTTTTCTAGGCAATTTACATCCAGTAGTTTGCCATTGCTACCTGGACGGTCGGCTTTCTTGATACCACTATCGAAACCAACGCAAAGCGCATTGCCCGCAGCTGGGATCGAACCTGGCATCCCGGCATTACGAAGCGAAGCGTTCGCATCGACTTAGCCAAGTAGCAAACTCAAAATTTAGAAAATGTCTAAAATACTCTTATCTGCCCCCCCCCCCCCCCCCCCCACCCAACTCGCGTTGAATTTCGCAGGAATAGCAAAAAATATCGAAACAGTCGCTTGACATTAGTAATAAGTACAATAGCAAGTGAGAAAAGACTTGTGAATAGGCCAAAGATCTTGAGATGGATAAGAAGACGCTTGTTGTAAATTATATCACCGTACCATTTGTCCTAAAGCCAGTGGATTGCTGCTCGTAATCATTATCATTATAATGTGCCCTGCCAAATTGCCAAGGCGCTCATGCATCTCCACAGTTACGATCCCTAGTTGCCTGGAACAGCTCTTTTGATTATATCCCTCCATGCCATAGTTTCAGCCCATCCAGCATAGTCTCTCTTGGTCTGCCTCTACCCCTTTTCCCACCATCTTTCCAGTTGTCACGATGCTCACCAATGTCTCTCTTCTCATTATGTGGTCAAAGAACAGTGTTTGTCTCCTTCTTATTGTTGTATATAGTGATCTGCTGCTCGTAAACAATCTAAAAAACATATACATAGTGCCCCATCAACAGCACATGATAAACTTCAAGCAGAGAAGGCTCCTGGACAAAATTATGAGAAGGTTAAGACAGCAGAGCTTTAAGTGGCTGTATAGGTGGTCTGTCACTGTGTCATCCGTTCTGTCCACCATCATCCTTATCCGTTGTGTGCTGTTAGATGTCACACAGGACTCGATTGATGCAACCTTCTCAAATTATGACACGGATGTCAGGCCAGCATTCTTACCCTTTCCTAAAAATATTTTCCTTTATGTTTCCCTTGTAAGTCTTTTTTTCCCCTCAAATCATTTGTTTCCCATTTCAGAGCTGGTTTTGTAATTCTTTGCTCATTTTGTCTCAGAGTGTGCCCAGTACATCTACACTTTTCTTTTAAAAATTCATCTAATTTTATGTTTATGATTTATTTCTCATTCATTTATTTTCAACGACATTTAACTTTTGTTCCATATCTTTTGTCGACCACCTTAAAGAAATAAAGACAGATCATGGACAATGGAATGTTTTAGAGCACATAATGTTACGCAGATAATAATAATAAAATTAATATAATCTCCCCAAAACGGAAAGATGATCTCATTGACGACTTAAAGGACAATAAATACATTGTAATTGCAGAAGAATCCACTAACAATTCAACACAAAGACACTTGCTGTTTTTAAGAAGAGGTTCTCTCCTGTGTCGTCAATAAAAACAAAAGCTACAAGTAGAACTCAACTGCAACTTCTCACGGCAATAGTGAGAATAAAAATAGAACCCCTCTTATCTAACAAGTGTTGCTGGGACTTGACTGCATCCCTAAAATGTTGAGGAACTTCTCATCTGACAAAGTGCATGATGCTGGTTTCAGTAGAGACGATAGTGATGACCTTGATTTGGGGCTCATTATGATGTGAGTCGTCAATCAGGTGTCGTCTTCACAGAAAAGGTTGGCTGCACTGGATCTCCAACATGCTCTATCTCTTGTTCTGGTTGTACACTCTCTCAGACTGCTGGCTGTCCTCCCACTTGTATTGATGCTCACCTATCGCTCTTTCACCTTAGGCCTTTCACTCCAGTTTGATTTTTAAAAGTGTGTTATGTTTGTGATATGGGTATACATGTGCAATGCGTTTTCGGCATTGTTTGTTTGTTTGGCCAAGACCGGCTTTAGTTGTCAGCTGGAGCCGGTCGTGGTTTGGCCGACATTCTAAATATTTATCTGGCACCCTGGCCATGACGTTTCCTGCACATGGCGGCGGATTTGTGTTGATACTTGGTTCTTGTTCACTTGATCACCATGTCTTCTTCTTGTGTTGTCTGCAGTGTTCAGACTACTAAATACAGATGTCCCCAGTGTTTGCTTAGATAGTAAGTTTAGTTAACACGAAGATTTCACTATACATTTAGAATAATAATAGTTATTTAGTTTTCTTTTTGTTAAATATTATTTATCTGTTTTAAAACTTAATTTACTGCCGTGTAGTAGTAGTAGTTAAGTGACAATACGACGTAGTGTTTACACTTTAATACTATAGTGAGTAAAATACTAGTTTATTGGGCGCTTCTTTGAATCGTTCCCCAAAATGGCGGCTTTAATATGATGGCGTTCAAAAGGGAGCTAAATTGGCCAATTTCTGGCCATAAAATATCCAAAAATATCACAATGCGGGTCAGTTCTATTAAAAATATATGTGCCGGCTCCGGATAACGAAACAAATGGCTCTGACAGGGTCTCGGCGATACGGCGTTACTTGCCGACCAGCGTCTGCGAGTGTGCCTCACCGCCGAGCGTATCCCACGCGCCGCTACGCGCGGCGCGGATGGGGCTAAACTAGATGGCTGGGACTCACGAGCGGCAGCTACCGCATCTCCTGCAACTTCCTCCAATTACTGTACTCGCGAGGACTCTCCTTGCAGATCCGGATGAGGGTTGGATGCGGGCTGGACGACTTAGTTCAGTTTAGTGGGAGTTCTTTCCCTTGGCCGCACTCGAAACAGTGAGCGGAAAAGTCACGAAACAAATGACATACTTACCTATCATCATACGGTTGCGTGTAAGGTTGAGTACGGTTGCGTTTAGTGTTGCGTAGTCATCATACGGTTGCGTGTAGGGTTGCGTAGTCATCATACGGTTGCTTGTAGGGTTGCGTAGTCATCATACGGTTGCCTGAAGGGTTGCGTAGTCCATCATGCTGTTGCGTGTAGGGTTTGGGTTAGGGGTAAGGTTAGGGGTAGGGTTAGGGGTTAGGTTTAGCGTTAGATGTGACAATTTTGACGACGCAGGAATTCCCAATAATCGCGCACTATTACATACACACCCAAAAAGTCGACGGACTGTGGATGCTACTGACACGGACACGTCGCCACCGGTTGGGCACCAGCTGCACGCTATTGCGGTCATATTTGACAGACTTCCAGTGGCGCCACTCCCACAAGCATCAGATTGTCGACCAGTATTTGGAACTCCTACGTCAAAATTGTCACATCTAACCCTACCCCTAACCCCGAATCCACACCGTACGCAGCCCTATACGCAACCGTATGATGATAGGTATAACCCTACACGCAGCCGTATGATGACTAGGCAACCCTTCGCGCAACTGTATGATGACTATGCAACCCTTCGCGCAACCGTATGATGACTACGCAACCCTAACAGCAACCGTACGCAACCTTACACGCAACCGTATGATGATAGGTAAGTATGTACGCTCGAAATTGTTGTCAACGGTCTGTATTTATCGTCTGCTACTACTACCGTGTGCAAATGTTGATATTGATTGTCAAGCAATCCTAGATTTGCCGCGATTTGTTCCTTAGCAAATAATCCGTATTTTAGATATACGCGAACACCGTCGTTTGGATATTTTATGGCCAGAATGTGGCATGCCGCCATTTTGGGGAACCAATCAAAGAAGCGCCGTTAATTGTTTACACTGCTGCTTGTTTTATTCATTAATGGTTTTCCCACTTGAAGAGAATACCTTCTGATGCTATACCATACATGATACAAGGTATATACCAATAAACGAGAGGGACGTAGAGCAAGAGAACAAGAGCAAATGGGAAGATAACATCAGATAAACTCTACAGCACCACGATGTGTCCCTGTGGTCGAAGAAGCCAAAAAGAGCACAAAGTACGACCTTATAATATCTCACTCGATACTGGATGCGGTTAAAAAAAAAACTAACTAAAGAAAGAGGACGTAAAGAAGAAGAAAATTGGACTAAATGTGTAACAAATTTGTTAAATTAATATTTTGAAATTTTGTTAGTCATAATTCTTGAGATTAGACTTTCAAGTAAAATAATAATTATAAATAATACCATGATGCAGAGTCTAGGTCAGTAGTTCATGTTCATGTTGTTTGTGTTTGTTATATGGTGAACCTCGCTGATATAGTAAATACTTTTCGTTCAGTTTTATATTTTTCATGTTATATATATATACACACACATAGAATTCAATCTGTATATTTCCTTTGCTGAACACTAATAATGACTAGGCGAACAAAAGACGAACTCATTACTTTTATTCAGGTTATTCAAATCCCCCTCTCCCAGTAGGACCCTGGAACCCATACCATACAAGAAAATTTGTTGTTTTGTTTTAAAAAAAAAAAACTTTTTTTCATACATTTCTTTTTTCTCAGCATGAGAGTTTCAAGACCCCTTTATTTTATCATTTATGGAAGAAATAGACCAACTTTTCCCCAACACGCATGTCATAAGTTAAAGTCTCTCTCTCTCTCTCTCTCTCTCTCTGCAGAACAGCTAGCCGCCTGCTGAAAGCATCACATAAAGCACAAACTCCGTAGCTATGGCGGTGACCCCTTAGGAATCTCTGTAAAAATGGAATTAGTTAATTAAACGGCGCAGCCCTGAAACGAACCCTTGACCATTAGTCAGAGCTTGAGGTAAATGGCTTCGCCACGGTGATCCCCCACATGTCATATGAAGAGCCAACAGAAGAGTCAGCTAATTATTAATGTTAATTATTAATTAGGGGTGTTTCCTTTGAAAAATGTAGGTTCTGGAACAAGACTAGTCCAGAACGTCCTTCTAGTGTTTACAGCTGGTGAAGAATTTCTTCTTTCATTATCTTTTTTTTTTTTTTTTACTATTTTGTGCATACACACACACACCTATATATACACACACACACACACATATATATATATATATATATATATATATATATATATATATATATATATTCCCATTGTGTTACTTATCTAGTCTTTTTTAATTTTAAGCCAAGGCCATGTTTGAGTGGCAAGACTTGTGCTGTTCATCTAAGTTTACTTAGAGGCCAAAATTGTGAACACTGAATATTCTCACAGGCCCTAAACCCAGCACAGAAAGATCTTGAATACAGTACACCTGGTAGTGATCCATAGACCACTTACTGCTAGGCCTACAAGGGCCAGGTTTGGCATGCAGGCCACCAGTTGAATAGCACTGGGCTAGACACTTCACCTCCTGCATCAAGTCATTGAGCTGGATTGTTTTAGGATGTGACCTTGGCTCTTGACCCAACCTAACATGGGCGCTATGCAAAGTCCTGGAATGTAATGGCGGTCAGTGAGATGTATGACATATGACCCCCCCCTTCCATGGCTGAGGGGTCTGTAGCATCAAATGCCCAATGTGCCAATGTCATGAAAATGGTCTTTGACCTAATTTAATTAAATAAAACACTGATTAGGCCAATTGTCTTATATATGGCTCTGAAACCTTAGGTGAAGCTAAAAGCCTTATGCCATTTTTTTAAAACAAATTTTTGAGAACAGAAACTTATCAGAGATGTTGTAACTCTTGATAAGGGTTAAGTTGGAAATACCCGATTGATTATAAATGGCTAAGATTGCACACATGAATGTTAGGATCTGAAAAGCGACACTATGTTGCTGAAGATTTTTGGCGATGAACAGTTGAAGAATAGGTAACATAATGAAGAATAGTTGACTACAGGAATGTGCAAAAGGGTAGAAAGTATTATTGACAGACTGATCACAGTTTTGTTTTAATGAATTGTAAGTGAAAGTATTGCTCGCCAACGTCTGACTTATTATGTATATATTTTTGTATATATATATATGTGCTGTATGCCAAGACTTCTTAAACCTTGCTGGAAACAAACGAACCACCAAATAATAAGTGCCGTACAGAGCAGGTACATGAGAGATGTAAACAGCAAAGAATAGCGAAGCAACAACGAGATACGTAACTTGTTTAAATCACCACCTCAAGCCAGCAAATATATTGCGGTAGTTAGGGCATATAGAGAGAGTGGCAGATAACAGACAAAACTGTGTGTGCACAGATGATTTGCATTGGACTGGATCATGAGGCTGACCATGAAGGCGGTGGAAAGATAATATCCATGCAGGATGAGAAGGTCAGTCAGAGTGATACATAAAGGCAGGTGAAATCTGCAGCAGTGTACTTCGAACGTGAAGAAGAAGAACATTTTGATGTGTCAAGTAATTTTTCCTAAAATGACTTCAATTTCCTTTTTCCCCCCATGTAGGTTCCATGGCATCATTGGGGGAGGGGGGGGGGAAAGGCAAGAATAGACACACTGCATTCCCAACTGGCATGTTGTAGGAGTCGACTACGGGTGGTATCCTTCAAAGTTGGAGTGCATCTGCTTGAGTGACAAGGAACCAAGGGTCTGCATACAAAAAGTCATTTGTGAAACCCGATGTGCACATAACACTCAGGTTCTGTAATAACACAAAAGTCCAGAGATGGATGAACAACCAGAACTTTCTGCCAGAGTTTACAGCCATTGAACACAACAGAAGAATTCCTGTTATGTTGCCCACAGTAGTAGACATTTATGTGTTAACGTTTTCTTGTATTAATTTCAGCTGTTCACTTGCCTGCTGCAAAACACATAAAGGTCAGTAAAATATCTGCTCACATTTTCTGTGAATAGCCACATACAATTTAATGAATGTAAATTCCTATTGTATCTGTAACTTGATGGGAAAAGAGAAAGATAGGCAGATACATACCTCGATGATCTGGCCACACAGAGTAATTGGAACAAGAATACAGACATGACCAGAGACTGGTGGTAACATGAGATGGAACATTATGATCACCTGTATTTGTTGATAGAACACATGATGATGCATATTTGTTTATAATTGGTTAGATTTTGTAAGGAATATTTTTTGTGAGACAAATTTGTGAGCTCCGTACCAACATTTTGTGGTTGTCTTTTATGGCATACATCTTAGATTGCCACTAAGACACAAGAATGCCATAAACTAATTACGTGAAGTTACAACATAGACGGCCATAAATTGTTACGAGACGAAATAGAATCGAGAGCTTGGTGACAGCTGGCAAGATTGATAGAGAAAGGGGAAGGCAAGGAGATAATACCTTGATGGCTTGGCCACATAGATAGGACAGTGCAAGAACTGTGACCTGATCCAGATTCTGGTGATCATATGGGATAGTGAATCCTGGTCTCCTATGCTTATCGGCATTGTACAGAATGAGGCCAGAAATATACCGGCACAGTCAGACTAACTCTGGAATATGCATCAACATCATGGATAACAGCAGCCCATTCCGCTAAACGACCATCTTTAGTTATACCGTCAACATTTTATTCTAATAGTATTCCTTTTTGTTTCTTTTGTAGAATCCTGTGTGAAACCTACCAATGATCCAAAGGCAGATGTGACCACTCAAGTGATCACTCAAGCACCTCAGCTAAAGGGACAAGATTTTTTCTGTGAGTACGCATTTTTACAACTCAAAATCAGCAGTCTGTTGAAACTCATAAGATATGTTGTAAGTTACTCCATTCATCATCATGATCATAAATTAGTAGTTAAAAGAAAACTAGAAAATGCACACACAGATGAGTTGATTGGGAAAAGACTATAAGGCAGAACACAAAGATGGTGAGAGTGATAATATACAGGCAGAGGTACAAACACTTGGAATCACCAACTGGAAAGAGAAAACTAGTCTTGGATGAATGCAGACCAGTGATATCTGCTGCAGTGAACCTTGAGGGCTTGAAATGCCCAAAGGGGAGAAAAAAGTTGGTTGTCAATATTGTAAAGCTGCTGGGGCTGACTCAACACTGAAGGATATTATGTGGCATCTCAGACCACAGTGGCATCATTCAGCAGTGAGGTCCACAGTGACAGCTTTACACAGGTCAAGTATCTGGCGATTACAGTAGTTAGAGTTCTCGATTACGAGGTTACAGTGCATTGATGGTGATCCTCTTGACTTAAGTAATCAATGTTTGGGTCTGAATATTCAAATTTGAAAGCATTAGGGACAGAAAAGATTAACACAAAGAATTTGGGGAGTGTAATAACAGGATGGGTCATAAGGAGCAGTACTTATCACATTTTTTACTGCACAGTAAAGTTGCAACAGTATTTAGTTTATTAACTTCTTCCTTTGATTGTCGCAATCTGACAGCATGCAGCCATTATTCAAATCATGCTGGTGGTTTCTTTCAGCTAGAGAAAGAGAGCTTCTTATTCAGAGCAAGGTGAATGAAGATGAAGAGCACGATTGTGTCCCAGATGAGCTGCTTCAGCAACTTGGTAAGTAAACATTTGTGTAATTGCACTTTTATTTCATAAGCCAATATGGCATCTGCAATCTATGGCGCACACACACAAAATGTTCAATTGTTTAGTAATAAAAAAGTGTTTTTTTTTTACCAGTTTCAACATGCTTCTGGTAAATGTTGGTTAAAAATATAGTGTATGCTGTTGTTGTTGTTTTCAACTTAGTGGCAGATAGGTCCGGCCTTGCAGTTGTTTAGTTGCCACCCGTGTTGGTCAGTGTTTACGCTAAGATGTTGGTGCTCAGTTGTGAGCCATGAAAAGCACTAGTCAGTATAAGGACTCATCGTTGGTCTCTTATCTCCTGTGTGAGGCCTCTTACACTTAATCTCTATTTCCTTATCTTTGTAGATTGTTTTTAAAGAAAAAATATAATTTTTTTTTTCACGGCACATGTTAAATCAACTTTTTGTTGATCTGTTTTTTTTTCTGAGTCTAGTCCTCCATTCTGTTCTATCATACGCAGTCCTCTTGATATCATGAATGGAATCCAGTTCATCCCCTGTTATCTCTCAGCAGAGTTCATCTTAGGCTTTTTCTTGGATGTCGCCATTTCCTCAATCCAATAGTTTTCTAATTTCACTGCTTTTTGTGGTGCCATTTCTGCTCATGATATGCCCAGTATAGTGCAGTCTTTTTATATTATAAGTGATAGTGCCAGCAGTTGTCCTGACATTTCTCTAATTTTTTTCGTGCTTGTATTCTTCCAATTTAATGTTGATCGGTTTCCTTAGTCATTAGTTTTCAGATGCGTTACACTTTCATCCCATGTAGTTAAATTTTCACTGGGGTATGTTACAATGGAAATAACATCAGAATCAAATATTACTTTGCTTGGTTTTAAAACTATATAATTCTGTGTTTTGTTGAGGTTTTTAAAAGCTGCTGTTGCTTTACCAGTGAATACAATAATTAATTTTGACTACAGCCTGTTATTTTATATTGCATAATCTAGCACTGAGGGTCAAAGGGAAGCTGCTGTTCTAAGTGTTATTGACTAATTAATGTAATAGCATTTTTGAAATTTTTTTGTTCAGCTTAGTCTGTCTGTCCGTCTGGGCAGTCAAAATGGTAATTAACTAGACATTTAAATGACTGCCTTTGCTGTGAGGGGATCTGCAGTATTGTAGGGCTAGGTGCTAATCTGATTGTCTGGGGTTCAAATCCCTCACTGTTTTTTTAAAATCTCCACCATCATAATATTTACCACATCGCTTATCTCATGCCAGTTGCCCCCTCCCCCCCTTTCTCCCCCCACAAATATAGGTCTAGCGCTACATGCATGAAAAGAGTCCTAACTTCACTTTCACTTTATACTTTTTTTTTTTGCTGCAAGGTAGTTTTAGCTTTCTAAAGGGTATCCAACACAGATCTTGACTAGATTGATATGAAACTGAGATGTGTGAAGATTTGCTTGGAAAAGGATGTTTAAACTTGTTAACATGTGATTGGAAGACAACATTTACATTTGTTGGGAAGTAAACATTAACATGTGATTGGAAGACAACATTTACATTTGTTACTTTCAGAACACAGTTCAGAGCTGAAGGAGATCCTGGGAAACCCCCATCTGCGTGCCCTGTTGGAGAACTTGGTGAAATCAGACAAACCTGAAACTGCCATGGCTGAAGCAATGCGGGAACCAATATTCACAGAATTTGCTGATGCTTGTCTTCAAATTGTGGATAAAAGCAACCCGAATATGGAACATGGTAAGAAAGTTCTTGGGAATAAGAGTCATTCCCTCTTTTTTAGTTGTTTTCTATACAGTTTGCTACTTAAAGGTTTGACCCTGAGATTCTTCTTCTTAAAGTCCATGTCGTGTGGCGTTGCTAGTCATGTCTATACACAACCTTCTGTCTCATGTACTTTCAGTCAACTCTGACACAGATGATCTTCCATGCCACGATGTCATACCGCCCAGCATCTATTCTCTCGGTCTCCCTCTGCCTTGCCTCCCCTCCAGCTTTCCGACTGTCGCGATGTACTCTTATTCTACTTCTCATCATATAACCCCAAAAGTGCAGATTGTCTCTTTCAGATGTGGGAAATCAGTTCTCTTCGAGAGTCAATTTCTTTTAAGACGTCTTCATTACTCTTTTTATCTGTCCAGGGTATTCTCATCATTCGCCTATAAAACCACATATCCGCTGCTTCCAAATAAGTTTTCACTTATTTACTCCCTGTCCATGATTCACATCCCTATATCAATATAGGATTTATATAGCTCTCAAGAACTCTCTTTCTCATCTCAGTTGACAAAGAAAATTGTATTAAATGCTGCCTTTGCTTCTGCTGAGATTACCACATTAAAAAAAAAAGAACGCACATCCCAGATACCCTGTTCAACCTCTCCAAAGTTCTAATGGGACACCTTCAATGGCTTCACCAGCCTGGTTTAGCCTGCATTGGGGACAGTAATGCTAGTGTCCTTTTTGGATTAGAGTGTAACTAATAAAGCAGCCGACATACTGATGAATCTATCTAGAATTGCGTAAATTTTTCTTTACATTCACCAGCTGTAAACTCCTGACAGAATGTTCTTGTTGTTTATCTGTTCCTGGACTTGAGTCTTGTTTTAGAACTTGAGTTTCACATGCACATCCATTTTCCAGATCTGGCTTTATTTGAATGCAGACTGTTGATTCCTCATCACCCCTCAGGCAGATGCAGTTTGACTTTTACGACATGCTTGTTGGAGAGGGCAAAGGGTCCCCCCCCCTCCCCCCTTAAACCCCACCCTGCTTCCTTGAAGCCACACAGATAGACTGATATTTGCCACAAGGGTGCCTAACATGTGCACAACAGAAACAGTTATACTGGTCTACACCAGCCCCAGTTAGGGTCACACTTTGAATTATGCTTTCACTGTATCACATTTACTAATGCTTACATTAAAGGTAGTGAGCCTTTCCTCAAAGGTGTGTGAAGAATGTGTTTCACTATATCACATTTACTAATGATTACATTAAAGGTAGAGTGAGCCTTGCCTCAAAGGTATGTGAAGAATGTGTTTCACTATACTTAGATACCTCAGCAGGTAAAAATGAGGGCCCTTACATGTATGTACTGTCCGGGAAATGCAGGAGTGCGAGGGAATGAAAAAGCAGATTTTGTGGCTACAAAAACGCTATAGGAATACTTGTATTGGATAAAGGAATCATCCTACATGTTTCTTTTTAATAGTCATTATATTGTCTTTTCTCTTTATCTTATACTAATCAGGGTGGAATTTTTGTAAGACCCAAGGAGCTGTAGTGGTTCATTTCTCTGCTCTGCTAACTTTTTTTTTTTTTCAATTAATAACCCTCTTCATTTTTTTAAAACTGCTTTTAAGTGTATATAAATAAATATTATATAAGTGAACTATATTTTAAAGGATGGGGGATGGGCGTTCCTTGGGTTTTCTCCATTGGTTTCTGCAGTGAGAGGGTAAGGTGTATTACGGTAATTTATTCTGATTCTGATGCAACATGTCTTCTCTAAGTTTTAACTCTACGTTTTATTTTGTTTCAGTGCCTGATGTCAGCACATGATCTACCAGTGAGCGTGTATGTGTGTGTGTGCATATGTTTGTGTGTATGTAATCACAGGTGACAGGTGTTGCAGCTGAACATGCAGCTCCACGACAACCAGATTAATGCGTCCTTCAGATGTGTGTGCGTATTTGAGCTTTTTTTGTGTGTGTAACATATTTAGTTTTTGTGTGCGATGAAGCTGGGTGGCAGAAAAGATAATGTAAAACTAATGCGCCAGCACCTCTCTCCGAACGCCCTTAACACTTTAGTTTGGAGATATTAATTTGTGAAGTTACTTGTAAAATAAACACAAATCTATATTTATGAGTTCGCTGAACTGACACTGGCCCTGCAAATATATCAAGAGGAAACTAAGGAAACATCAGCAATGTCAATAGCAAGAAATAAGCAGAACTTTAATATGGAAGTAGACTGACTGTTAAGGTATTTAATACGCGTCCAATTTGAATTTTTATTTGAATATTTGCCCGTTCCAAAGATCTCTTCTTACCCTAATGCCATGAGGCATTCCTGAAGTAGAGAGGAAAAAATAGAAGCTTTTGATGGCATATTTGATGAAGAAATTAACACTTGATGCAGTTAAAGTAAACTAAGGATTGAAACAGCTAGCACCACATGTACACAAAATTCAAGATAGGTGTATCAGCCATGTGCATCTGCGGAAATGTGCCCCAGACAGCAGAGCATGTACTCCAGGACTGCACTGAATTTGGCACATTAAGGTAAACCTTTTGGCCAGAAAGAACAACAGTGGAGCATAAACTCTATGGACCACTGAATGAACTAACAACGTCAGTGAAATTTGGACAAGAGACAAAACTGCTGATGTAGACAACTTTTTTCAGGCCAACGAGAGAAGAAGAAGAAGAAACAGCTAGCATCTCATGACAAAGTCCCAATCAGCAAAAAGAAACATCTCATACTAAGCATATTCATCCCCACCCTGCATGGCCAGTATGCTGGGCAGTATTGTTGAGACCATAGGTAGCCCAGTAAGCATGATCCCTTTCTCATCTTTGTGTGAAAGGAAGTTATCACCACCAGATTGTGTGGAACATAGCATGCTGCCTATCAGAAGAGCATTTGTCTGTCATTCACCTTTTAAAACATTTACAGACATTATTATTTCCAGGACGAGGAGATCAAAAAACAACTTCATTCCTTTCTCTATTACATTCTTTTTCTTCTTCCTTTTTTCCCCTTAGTGGCGCATAGGCCCTGAAGCAACTCATGCCAAGTTGTTCGATCCTTCACTAGTGCATGCAACTCTCTCCATCTTTTTAACTTCACTTTCTAGCTCCCATCTCTGTGTTTTTTCTGTGTGTTTTGGTGGTCTTCCTTAATTTCGGTGCTAGATTAACATGGAGAAAACACATGAACAAGGCAGCAACCAAAGCCAGAAGGAGGGTAGCCATTCTGAGAAAACTAAGTGGAACCACATGGGGTGCTAGCGGGAAAATACTAAGAAAAGTTTACCAACAAAGTGTTCGACCACATCTTGAATACGAATCAACAGCATGGAGTTCGGCATCAAAAACCACATTGCAAGAATTAGACAAGTGCAAAATCAAGCACTCAGAGTTACCACAGGCAGTATGAAATCAACACCTATAGCTGTGATGGAGAAAATGGGGATGACCCAAGCACTGAGTGAACGCAGAGACACCAAGATGCTTTTACAAGCAGAAAAGTTTCTTAGTATGCCCAGTCACCCTATGAATGAAAGATTCCAAAATTTAGCTTTGGGACGACTAAAGAGAAGTAGTTTTATCCACCAGGCCAAACGGCTCGGCAGACAAACCACTGATTTACCTGCAACTGATAGATCCTTAAATGCTGTCCCAGAACGGACTCCCTGGAGAGAGGAGTATAAGTTTCCAATACACATCAAGACTGAAGTGAAAGGAGTATTTGACAAGGAAGAACAAAACAGTGTGCAGCGCAAAACAGCCACCCTCAGTCTACTTGATGATGAATACCCGCAGAACCTTTGGGTCCGTGTTTACACAGATGGGTCAGCAGAAAGCGCAGTCAGAAACGGAGGTGCGGGAGTGTACATTGAGTATCCTAATATTACGAGGGATACAGCCAAATTACCAACGGGAAAGCACTGTCACAACTATGATGCAGAAGTTTAAGCCATCAAGATAGCGGCAGAGAAAATACTAAATACAGGGTATTTTTCACAACCAGTGGTATTCCTGACAGATGCAAAAGCAGTACTTCAGTCACTCCAGTCTGGAAAATTACCAAGCATACGGACACTATTATCCGAACTAGGCAACCGCTGTAAATTAGTAATGCAGTGGATACCTTCCCACTGTGGAGTTCCCGGAAACGAAAAAGCTGATAAACTAGCTAAGGAAGGTGCAACTGAAGAACAACCTAACATACCAGTCTCTTATCAACAGAAGAAGAGAATGATCAAATCAATCAGAATGCCACCGAAACTATCACAAGATGATTACCATATTATGGACAGACCAGAGCAAGTCATTATCCTTCGCCTTAGAACAGGGCACAATCGACTTCGCTCCCACATGTACAACAAATTTAAGATTCGCCAATCAGGCATGTGTACTTGTGGACTGGCACCTGAAACAACAGATCACATCCTTCAAGACTGTCCCAGATTCAACGCTTTCAGGCAAAACCTTTGGCCAAAAGAGACACTTGTGGAAGTCAAACTTTACGGGCCGCTTAGTGAATTACAAAAGACAGTGAAATTCATACTAGAGACAGCTTTGCAGATATAGACAATTTATTTCATGCGAACGAAAGAAGAAGAAGAAATTTCGGTGCCCCTGTGGGTTCCAGTGCAAAGACATTCTAGCTATATTGGTTTCAAGTTTTCTCAGCGTGTGTCCTATCAAATGCCAGGTCTTTTCACCTCTTGGTCCACTGGAATTTGTTTAGTTCTCTCCCAAAGCTCTACAGAGTGATTCTGTTACATTGGTGGTACTAATTATGTTGAGAAAATTACCATTAAAAATACACTATGGTCGCAACTGACTAAATATTACTAAAACTCATACATGTTTGTAGTGTGCTAGTAAATTTTGTGGTTTCTGTGTTTAATTTGTCTAACTGATTACAATAGTGGTTCTGAACCTTCCTAATGTAGCGACCCTTTAATACAGTTCTTCATGTTGTGACGACCCCCAGCCATACAATTATTTTCATTGCTACTTTATAACTTCAGTAAAAATGTGTTTTCTGATTGTCTTGGGTGTCCCCTGTGAAAGGGTTGATTGACCCACAAAAGAGTCACGACCCACAGGTTGGGAACCATTGGATAAGATCATCACCGGAGGACAGTTTGTCATTGATTATAAAAGTCCTGTAGGGCATCCCTATCATTGAGTATTCCTGCCATAACACCATTGTACGATGTATACATGTATGTAATGATATATATATGGAATAGTTATAGAGCAGGCAAGTGTAATAATACTTAACTCCTCACAATACGCTGTTTGGGACAGAAAGAGTTTAACTGTTCTTCACAGAAATTAACCTATTTCCTAGCTGCAGCAACTGTCTTATTCATCATCATCATCATCAGGTGCCTTGCCGACTGGCGTGAGCGATCATGCCTCTCCATAATCTACGATCTCCTGCAGCATGTATCAGTTCCGACACACCTCCATGCCATGCAACAAGGCTGTCAAGAATCTGTCTCATTACTGTTACATTAAATACCACTTACAGAAATCGGGAGACTATCGCAGTGTAGCAACAAGGCACTTGCCTGCGGATCAAAAGGTTATGGTTTTGAGTCCTGACGGCCACGAACTTTAAAAAAAAAGCCTTACTCTCAGGTTGACCCCAGCCTTAAATGGGTACCAGGTGCTGTCTGGGAAAGTAAAGGCAGCCAGCATGACCACCTGTCCCACCGAGTGCTGAATGGTCTATAAAATAAAGGTCTGGCCTTATATGGAGAACAGTTCGTTACTTTTTACGTTTTTGTTAAATTAGCAATTGCCTAAAATTAGGACATGTAAATGACATGATGATGCTATATTGCATTTATAAATCTGAATGTTGATTATTGATAATAACAATGATTATTGTGATTATCAATTTGGCTATCGTGTTATTATTTAAGTGTTTGTGGAACTCATTATTTTTTAAATATTCAGATTATTTAAATTTTGTTTGTATCTGTGTGTGGATATGTTTCATTAATATCAATACACTAATGTGTAATAACTCACAAAAAGAACTGATTATAAGGAAACGAACTACATTGTTTGCTCAGATCCTCTTCTCGAGTCCTGGTCTGTCTGTCAGTGTCAAGTGTTGAAGAGGCATTGGGTGTGAACCTTGGAGTGTGCTACGTAGATGCTGGTATTTACAGCCTCGGGTATTCCATCTATCTATCGCTGCAATTCTTTGCTTTCCTTATGGGCTAAAAAAAATTGAGGCATTTGATACACTTACATAATTTTGCATATACTAAGAAAAAAATACACCGCACGTGGTAGAATAAAATTGCTGTACTGGCATTTTATTATATATATATATATATATATATATATATATATATATATATATATATATATATATATATATATATATATATATATATATATATATATATAGTGTAATAATTATAAACATAATGAAGTAGTCATGTAAATTATCTTAAAAACAGACTAGGCTATTAAAAACGACATCCATCATTTGTATTTTCGTAAGATCTCCGACACAGCCGAATTTCCCTGCAGATCTGAACTCGGCTTACCCAGTACCAGATTTACTTTGCCAAACTTGTGAGTTTGAGTAAAGGTTATGAGACATTGGCCTTATCTTACCAACAAAGGCCTGGCTAATACAAACACTTTCGTCTTCTGTTCTATTTGAAGACCTCCCGCATCCATGTGGAATTGGAAGTGTGAACCCTCAACACAATCTAAAGCACTGCCCAGCTCAAGATACCTGTACTTCCAGTTTGTGTTCAGCTTATGTGCAAGTTGGTCTGCATCGTCTTAGAAGAGTCTGAAAAGTGTACTTTGCTGACGTAAAAGGACTATCTCTGTTCTGACCATCTTGGACAGGAGAGATATCATCAATGCCATGCGAGATACTAAATGCTGTTATGCTTTTATTTCCGCGGAAAATGTTTTGTCACTTAATAGACTGCATACCCTGCATTACCCATGAAGGGCGTTTATAAGAAAATGGTCGATCAACACGGGGAGAATGTAAACATGTGGACACAGATTCAGATACTTGGAGAGGAGATGGGCACAACCAAGCGAACAGTTTGCACCAACAAGCGAACTGGAATGGCCAATTGACACAAGAACTAAAACCAAGAAAAGCAAGATTCTGGTAATTAACCATAATTATCAAGTACCTACCAACATACAAATTAAAAGGGAAAAAAACTAGAATTTGAAACCTTTATAATTTTCCCATATTTAACGATGGCAGCATTTGCTAAAGAGATCAAGATATGGCAACAGCCGTGATGTCCCAGGTGAATATGATGTGGAAGAGCAAAATCAACATCGCAGTTAAGGTCAATATGTACAGATAACTATTGTCTATTTTCTTGTATGATTGCGGGAGTTGGACTCTCACTGTGGAAAATGAAAAGGAGGATTCAGGCTTTCGAGTGTAAATGTTACAGACGAATTAATTATTTAGAACCAAAAACTAACAAATATGTCAGAGACAAAATATACAAATTTGCGGGACATCAGGAGCCTCTCTTGGCAGTGGTGAAACGTCGCAAGCTAGCTTGGTTTGGGCACGTGGTGAGACAGAAGAGGAGAGCAAAGAAGAATCTAGAATTACATCATTTGTTCCTAATTCAACACCAAGAAGTGGACGACTAAATTATCATACACTTATACATCAAGAGAAAGATTGCGGATTTTCTATGCTAGTGCTTCCATCGACACACCTCCACTAAAGAGTTATGTTATTGTGTTATCCCCTGAGAGTACCAACTGGAGCCACAAGACAGAAAAACCACGCGGGAGCCAACCCTTGTAACATCAACCAGAATAGAATGGGAGTTGTTAGCTTAAAAACACTTTGACATATAATTAGGAGGAGATCGGAGCGCTTATGCTCATGTGCAATGAAGATGTTCTCTAAAATGAAAGTTGAACCATCTTAGAAAGTTGAACAGGATATTTAGGTTTATTTCTTGTGGGTTTCACATGCGGATTGCTGTTGTGATAAACCTTCCTGCAGGAAGAAAGCAGTCAGCCATGTAGCATGGTCAGTGTTCAGAATGGTAAGAAAATGGTTCTGCTACAGAAGCACCTCGAAGAGTGTCCTAGGCTGGCTGAGACCGTGCATATCTGCCCTTTATTCATCCGTATTTTGCTGCAAATGTGATTTTTTTTCTTTCTAATAGGTTTTTTTTGGGCCCTTGTCTGGACAAATTAGACATTCCATTTACTATCCAAAGATCGATGATCGTGATCTTGTTAGACTTCGCAGAAGAATAATCCTGAATATATTTTTTCTAACTGGAGCCTGGCAAATAGTTGAATGTCTTTACTGTTCCCGCATTAATTTGAACTTTTATTGTACACTTTGGAAGGTTCTAAATTATAATTTGTAAAACGAAATATGCAAAACACTATTATTGTCGTAGTAAAAACAGTATAGATTAATACAAATTATGTTAACTCCACATCGACAGTCATAAATACATACAAATGTCAGTTTGTCTGTCAAAAGTCTATCAGGTAGAGGAAGAAAAAAACATCAAATAGGACAATCTTAATCATAGTTCGCATCGTTCTACGTAGGTATGCATTAGATCATGAAGTAGCAGGGACAGATGCAGCATTAGGTTTAACTGTAGCACTTTGATCTCCAAAGTTAAAAGTTTGGGCTCCAACCCCAAGTTAACCACACAAAGCCTGTAAATTAGGGTTACAAACGCTGGTTATGTTCAGGTGTAAACTGCCTTAGTAATAGCATCAAAGTGATACAGTGACACCTTGATAACATCGTTGACTCAAAGCTGCTCACTAGAATAGGTTGTCTGAGGAAAGTGTTGAACATAAAAGGGTTTGAAGAAATTTGAGAAATGACGGGCACCATCTGGTAACAAGTTATAAAAAAATAAATAAAGGAAAGGTCCATTTCACAGGGCTTTAGGCGTATTATGCATGTAGGGCTAGACTTAAATTGTATAAACCAACCGGCACATAGTGGGTGATGTGATCAGCATAGCACACAGAAATACACCTGGTACCCACCAGGCTACATTTACATCAAAGCCTTTTTTATATAAAAAAAAATGCCAGGGCTCCAGTAGGACCCGAACCCACCACCTTCAAGTTAGCGTCTAGACGCTAGACCACGGCGACTCCCAGCAACAGTGAGGACAAAGAAGATGGTGCTATACTGGAGACAACCTGAGATGAAACCAGTAGAGAATTGCCAAACAGGCACTACAGTTTGAAATCGAGGAACTGGGGAAGCAAAGACGCACAAAAGAAACCCTAAAACGAACGTTGATGAGAGAGGCCAAAGTTGCTGGGCGGGACTCCATCCATGATATTAAACTGACAGAGCGAAATGGAGAAATGGCTGCCAACCCTACATGATGCACTGGAATAATTTGGAGATGGTGGTATTTCAGTCTTTTCTATCCCAGATACAAAAACATGAAATAAGGTACAAAGAATTTGATTCGTTGACTGACTTTTTACCTCACTAGGACATCACACTGAGCGATTAACACCCGGTGACACAAAGTGCCACCATTCGGAGAGATCCCAGAAATCCCCTTTAACCGTCAGGTTTTAATTAGGGCCCCCGGCAACAACCAGGGTGGGGGCCTCAAAATAACGAAAAATACATCCCACAAAGGGAAGGGATTAATTATGAAGTTGAGTCTTCGAGTTTCAAACACGTTTATAAGCTTTAAAATAAGCATTCTTTTTTTCCCCTTCTGTTTGGCTGTGTCTGTTAGTTGAAAACAAGCCGTCTCCAGTTTATATTCTTACAGAAGTGTCGGAAACCAAATCTGGCGAGTTCAGTACTGCTAAGAGGTTTTGCTGAAGTCCAAGTTATGAGTCTCCAGCGTTGTCCTGACAAGCCGATACCTGCTAACGGGACATCAGATAGTGCAAGGTCAATGATCCAAATGGTAAGAAGTGCATCATCATCATCATCACATAGCAGGTTCTGTGCAGAACGTCGCTCTCATCACGGTTTGTCTGAAAGAAACTCGATCTCTCGCCAGCGCCCCGCCTTATGTACTTTCACACTGAAGGAGTCACATATATCCTTTGTACATCTTCGTGTTGGTTGGCCCCTGTCCCTCCTTCCTGGTACCATGCCTTCTGCTATTATTTTCTATCTTTCTACTTCTTTCTATGAGTGCCGATCAATACACTTTCTGTTACTTGATTAATTCATTGATACGACCAGTGTGTTTTGCTAGAAAAACCACCTCGTAGATTGTCCTAGACTGGCTGAGACTGTACCTACTCCCCTTTCTCTGTGTGTACATTACTGCCAATTTACCTTTAATGCACACAAAAGAGTACATATTTTCCACCCTTGCTTGGTAAGACTAGGCATTGGCTTCACTGTCCGAACATTGGTGACTTATTAGAAAAGAACTCCAGAATATATTATAACTGGCAACCAACAAATACTGGAATTTCCTAACTCCCATCACATGACTACTGTTGATTTTAAGTATACATTTAGGAAGGTTTCAAATTCTAATTTTTTTTTAAATATATATATTAAACACTGTAGTTATCATTGTAGTAAAAGTGTGACAAAGCATTACACTGCCTCCACCACTGTAGAAGTCGTAGTAAAAGTGTGACAAAGCATTACACTGCCTGCACCACTGTAGAAGTCGTAGTAAAAGAAAGAAGAAACAATATTACACTGTTTGTATCTCAGCGATTTTTAGTAAAACAGGGCAAAATATTACACTATATCATTTCTCCGTGACTATTCGTCATAGTAAAACAGTATTACAAAATATGGTATATCTCTGCCACTATATTCACTGTGGAACCGGGCAAACTATTACACCAAACTGATCCTTTGACCGAGAAAAATAGGACAAAATGGTACACTATACTGTATCCCCAACAACCTAGTGGTCGTAGTAGAGCAGTGACAAAATATAACACTATTGTTTCTCCAGCACTGTAGTCGTCACAGTAAAATAGAACAAACTATTACACTTTATTGTATCCTTACAACTTTAGTCGTCACAGTAAAACAGGACAAAATATTACACTTTATTGTATCCTTACCACTTTAGTCGTCACAGTAAAACAGGACAAAATATTACACTTTATTGTATCCTTACCACTTTAGTCGTCACAGTAAAACAGGACAAAATATTACACACACCTGTATCCCCACCACTGTAGTCGTCACAGTAAAACAGGACCAAATATTACACTTTATTGTGTCCTTACTACTTTAGTCGTCACAGTAAAACAGGACAAAATATTACACTATAGTGTATCCCCTCCATTGAAGTCGTCACAGTGAAACAGGACAAAATATTGCACTCTATTGTATCCCCATCACAGAAGTCGTCACAGTGAAACAGGACCAAATATTGCACTATATTGTATCCCCACCACTGAAGTCGTCACAGTGAAACAGAGACAAAATAATACATTACATTGTAACTCCGTGATTTAAAGTCAAAAATGACTAAATATCACGCTATATCGTATCTCCGTGTGACTTGTTGTTATAGTTAAACAAGACACAGTCTAAAACTATATTGTATTCTCACCACTGTAGTCGTCACAGTAAAACAAGACAAAATATTACACTATACTGTAACCCCACCACTGTAGTCGTCACAGTAGAACATAACAAACTATTACACTATAATAGTTTGTCATGTAGTTATAGTGTAATAGTTTGTCATGTTCTACTGACAAACTACTGTATCTCTGCCACTAGTCACAGTAAAACAGGACAAAATATTTTACACTATACTGTATCTCTGCCACTAGTCACAGTAAAACATGACAAAATATTAAACCAGACTGTATGTCAGTTACTTCAGTCATCGTTCTAAAAAAAATTACAACATTGCATCTCCACACAGACAGTAATAATATAAAAAAGAAATGCATAAGAATAAAATTGTGTCATTTAGTATAGCTTAACTAAGTAGTCATCGTCATTCTATGTGGGCTTTGTGTGACGACGTGGTAGCACAGTAGTAGTTTTAGATTTAAACGTAGCACTTTCATCTACTAAAGTAGAAGTCTGGGTGACAATCTGGGGCCAGTCGTGTCACAGGCTCGGTAAATCACAACTGAAAAATAGATATACAGATCACAATGAGGTGGAAACTGCTGTACTAGTGGTCTGTTACTCCCCCCCCCCCCCCCAATTTTTTTTCTCCCCCAAGATTAGGTAGATAAGTGCATTATAATTCGTAGTTTGTCACTTTATAGTTTTTCTCTTTTGGGGGAACGGCTGAGTATTTTTAATGCTTGGCGTCCGCTTCGAAAGCTGGAGATCTCGGGTTCGAACCCTGGTAAAGGCTGGGATTTATTTTCACGTGGACCTCTAGTAATTTCGCCTGGTCTCTGCGGTGGTAAGATCGCATGCCCTTGTGTAATGTTGTGCTGGTAAAAAAAATCCCTTGACAGTTGGAAATTAAAAAGAGTAGCCTAACAGCGCAGCATTTGGAGTTTAACAAAGTATTTCAAGATCCTCGCCGGTGCTACGAAGTTCGCGCACAGATTCTTAGGACTCAGACTGAGTTGGAAGTAGAACGGAGCACTTATGGGTTAGTTACTACCCTTGTGCCATGATGTTAATAAACCAAAACAATCTCTTGGGGGATACAAAGGGGAGGTGGGAGAGAGGATCGATGGGTTTGTAGCGAGCCTTGAAACCAGGAAAACCCCGGGAATTACAACTTATGGGTTCAAGGCTGGTAGCAGCCTGGGAAAGAAAGGAAGACAAAATCATTGCCAGCTGATCACAGATTTCTGAACTCTTGAAAAAAGTAAAGATCCCTTTACACGCCCTTAGCGCATCGGGCATATGGGAAGAGCACCCATATTTTTACAGACCAATCGGCACTCGGTGGGTAATGTGTGGTCAGCATTACGCCGGCCGTCTTTACTTCCACAGGACAGCCATCCTGGTACCCATTTGAGGCTGAGTCGACCTGCGACGCCCCACACCATGATAAAAATGCAGGCAGCCCGCAGTGGTTTTCGATCGCGGTACGTTGGATAACGAGTCAGACTCGCAACGCCTTAACCACGGACGCAGCACTCTGACCTCTTTATTCAGTGTAATTTAGATCGCTCTCAAAACTCCACAATGGTGATTCTCACATACCATCGCATCATTTAGTTTCTTCTTCTCTGCACAGACACACACGAACGTTTAAAGCTGATTATTAATTGCTTTTCCCCTCTGTTGTCCATGTTTAATTCTGCTCCAATACACATTACTAATTTGCCTTTAACGTTTCTAAGTTTTAAACTAGTTTTAATTTCCTTTAACTTTCAGGAAAAAAAAAAGGGGGGGGGGGCGGAAGCAGTTTCCTTTATGTGTGTGCCGCTGTTGACTTTAACATATTTGCTAGCGCCGTAAAAAACATTCTTTTCTGTTGGATCCAAATTTATTTCTATCCATACATTTTCCACCCATCTTTGCCCATATTACAGTCTGACAATGGTATAAGATTCGAACTGTGGACCCCCCGTGTGGGTCCCGGGGCCCTGTTATAGGGAAAACAAGAACAGACCCACTGCCTACCCAATAGAATGTCGTAAGAGTCGACTAATTAGGAACTTCCTTTCGAAGTCGGAGTGCAGCTGCCTGAGAGGCAAGAAACCAACAGTCTTTAATCACAGTTCAGTTGATAAATTTCTTGGTATTGAATTAATAAAGTTCAACCCTACCAGGATGGTACTATGAGCTATAATCATCCGGTGACGCAAAGTGCCACTATTCGGATGAGAATCATCCAGGTAACAAGTCCCATAAATCCTGTTCAACCGTTAGGTTATATTAGAGCTCCCAACTATAGCTGGGGTGAGGCTTTAAAATAAGCACACACAAATTGCGTCCCATATTGGGGCGAGATAACAATGTTATACAGATACAACGGTAACAGAGCAAGAGGTCGACCACGCAGGTCATGGACAATAGAAATATCAGTTCCAGAGATGCCTTCCTGCACTGTTGCTGCGAGTCATTCCATGCGTAAAGAGAAGAAGAAGATTTGGGGGAGGTTTTTTTTCTTCTTCTTGGTATTAGCTTGACTGCAGTCACCCCTTGTTTTCACCCCTGTTTTTATCAATCAATCAGATGCCGTCTCCACAATGAAGGTTGGCTGCAATGGATCTCCAACAAGCCCTGTCTCTTGCCCTTGATGTACACTCACTCATACTGCTGTTCGTCCATCTCTTCATGTTATCCTCCCACATGTAACGCTGTCTGCCTCTTACTCGCCTACCTTGAACCTTTCCCTCTAGGATGATCTTTACAATACTGTTATGTCTTTTAATGTGACCAAAATATTTTACTTGTCTCTTTTTTTATTTCACCTAGCAACTCTCTTTTCATTCCCAATTTCCTCAGTACCTCTGTATTTGATAGCTTTTGTTTCCATGAAATACGACCTAATCTTCTGTTTTTATATTACATGCTTAAAAATGTATTACTGTAGATGAAGAGACATACCTTCTAGAGGTGAGTTCGTTTGCCTGAGCTGGAATTCTTCTCGTATGTTGGGCGTGTCTTCTTGCCCTGTTCTGACGTTGGCGTTGCAAGGTATTATGTAATGGCTGCAGCTTGAAATGTGTTCTACAACATTCGACGGAAAAACCATCTTTCTGATTGACTGGCTTAACGCTCAGGTCGGTGGTCTTAGTTGCGTGCTGGCAAGTGTCTTTGCTGACAAAAACAAAACAACAAAGAAAAATCTGAGGAAAATGGAGTCAATGTTTATTAGATTAAATTTTAAACAGTGCAGTAGTCTAGTGGTTTAATGCTTAAGCAGGCCCGAAGGTTTAGGGTTCAAATCCACATACAGTCGGATATTTTGAAGGATCAGAATTGACATTGGATCCCCCGTGTGGGTTGCGGGGCCCCATCGTGGGGAAAACAAGAATAGACCCTCTGCCTACACAAAAGCATGTCGTAAGAGTCGACTAATTGGAGAGCTTCATTTGAAGTCGGAGTGCATCTGCCTGAGAGGCAAGGAACCAACAGTCTGCATTCAAGTGAATCAGATCTGTAAAACTGATGCACACGCAACACTCAGGTTATGGAGCAGGACTGCAGTTCAGAAGTGGACGAACAACTAGAACTTTCCACCAGAGTGTACAGCTGGTGAACGCGAAGAAGAAGAATTGACCTTTGATCACAGATGACCCTAGGTAAATTTGTCTCGGTTAACATTCTGAGAAGAAGTGAAGGTCGGGAGTGACCTAGAGCTATAGGCCAGCCCAGCGCAGAGATCGAAACTCTTGTACTGCAGCATTATGAAACCACCAAAGGTATTCACTAACCTACAAAGTGGCCTAATGGTCACTGTAGCCCTCAACTGGCGCACGGATACACACACACACACCTACACATACGTCGTCATTGTAATTGACTCATATTGCGCTCTGGAAAAAAAAACAATTGGAGATGATTTGCTCCAGGCAGAGTGGCAAGACTAGTTTCAGAAGTCCCTGCTAATTTGCGTCTTTTGGATATTGTCTCTAAACGATGCGGTTGTATTAGGAAATGAAAGAGAAGATAGATTTGCTGGTTCTGAACCACTTGGTGGTAAATGGATGCATGGCCAGCTAAACGTTGTAATGGCCCTTTAAGAGCGGGTAGACAGGGTGGAGGCACAAACAGATCATTACGGTCTGAGGGGATTGGTACAGGAAGGAGTGACCAGGGGATCTGGCGGACACTCATTGGTCAGGGGAGGGGGCAAGGTGGACACTCATTGGTCAGGGGAGGGGCAAGGCAGACACTCATTGGTGAAGGGAGGGGCAAGGCAGACACTCATTGGTCAAGGGAGGGGCAAGGCGGACACTCATTGGCTAGGGGAGGGACAAGGCGGACACACAATCAAAACTGTTACGGATATGATAGGAACTGGAACTCTGCGCTTGCTGCCGAGCGTGGGGACGGAGCGTTTATGTGAATGTTCTGAGTGCTATGATGTGGGTTTTTAACTCATAAGTCAGTGTTTCCGAAACTTTTCTTGGTCGCGGCGCCTTTGTTTCAATTAAAATACTTCTACGGCGTTCTAACCTAAGTAAAAGTATGACTATTCGTATGTAAGTAATTAATTTTTTTTAAAATAAATAAATTAATAAATAAAACTCGTGTGTCTTTAAATATTTCTCGACGCCTATGTTAAGAGGTCGCGGCTCCCCGGGGCCCAGCGGCGCACAGTTTTAGAATGACTGTCATAAGTCGCGTCTAAGCCACAGAGCCGCATATAGGACAAAATCAGGTGCAATAAAGTCAATCGTCGTCTTTATTTTGTCTGCTCCGTATGATTTAAGAAAAAATTTCAAATTAAGTAGACCATATTTATTTGCATCGCCCCCACCCCACCCTTTTTTCCCGCCATAGAAATGGGTGTAGAAGTTGCGGGTACGCCCATTATAACTCCTTTAGAGGTTGATCTCCATGCTAAGTGGGCCATTGGCGCCTTACAGGAGTGATGTCTTCCTACACGAAACATATACATATTGTCAAGGAAAGTAAATCATCTTTAGCTTTTTTTTCCACTGCGGAACGAACCCACCTGGATTGCGAATTCTATTTGCAGAAAAAAGAAAGTCGAAATAATTATGATACATAGCTAATTACATAGCTTAATGTCCAGAGACATTTGTTTTTGCCGAAGCTTCAAAATTTGGCGAAAATGCGACACAGCAATATAATTTTAAAAATTTGCAATGCGCATAGCCACTTCCTTATTAGGGGGGATGGTTCTCAATGTAAGATGCAACAGTTTGCCATGCTTTTAGCATTTCTCTTGTTTCGTCAGAAGATTGTTGCTTTTCTGTTACCTCCTCCTCCTCCTCTGACAAATTTTCCTCCAAAACTTCTTGCTGTGAAACACAATGCAACTCCATAAGCTCTTGAGTGGTCAGCTCTTGGCTGTGCTCTTCCACAAGCTCTTCGATATCACTGTTATCCACCTACAATCCCATGATTGTGGCCAAAGACAGTCTCGTTGACTACAGGTTCCACAGGTACTGTGTCGAACTTCTCAAAGTCACAAATCGACAACGCTCTCTGGTCAAAGCTTCTTCCAAGCAGAAGTTAGGGTTCTCTTGGTAACCCATTCCCCCGCCTTGTCGATCATCTTGAGGCAGGCAACGGTGTGGAAGTGATTTTTTTTCCAAAACTCTTTGAGCGTGAGCTTGGTCCCTTCAGTCACATGAAAACAATGCTCGAAGAAATAACTTGCTGGTCCACGGGCTAAGCGAGCCATTCTTTAACAATTTGTTTTGCTCGTTATGCGAATTACTCGTTATTAGAGGTGCTCGTTAAGCGAGGTGCTCGTTAAGCGAGGTGCTCGTTAAGCGAGGTTCTACTGTACCTGCCAAAAACAGCCCTCACGTGGATACCAGAGGTAAGGAGAAAAAAAGGTGCGCCTAAAAACAGCATGGAGACGAACGATGGAAAGTGACCTGAATGCGAAAGCTGCATTAAGGATTGCACAGGACAGGAAAGCATGGCAAGTCCTCTCTGAAGCCTCACGTGCCAGAAGGCAAAAAGAGAACTGATGATGAAAAAAAAAAAAGGTGTGGGGGTGTCCGTATTTATAATCGGCGAATGCTGCTGCAGAATGATCAAATACTTCTCGTCCTTTTTAGGATGACATTTTTCGTTATTTGAAGCCCTACTCTGGCTTTTGCCATGGGCCGCAATATAGTCTGGCCATAAATATGGCCTAAAGGCCATAATAACGCCATAAGAAACTTCGTTTCGACAAGCTTCGATCTCTGCCGAATCACCAGCTGTCCTTCAGTAGAATCTCAGACCACTGCACCCTTACTGGAAATGGCAGACCAGGCTACTCTGGGAGCAGTACAGAACAACAGGAAACAGTTAGCCAGGGCGGATGGGGGAAGGGATAAAACCCAAATCAGGACAACCATTAAAACCCCTTGGAAGACTTCCCATTCAGAATCACAACCTTAAAACCTCAAGTCAACCTTCCAAGCAAGAGGTCAGTGTTTTCATACTGCGAAATGGACACAACAGACCCTGCAGACGTATGTTCAAAAAACTCACGACAGAATACTGAACATGTCGTTGAAAACACGCTCTGTGCATGCATTAGAAGGAACTCAGGTCTGACCAGTTGGCATTCTGGTGGAAGGCAAGCTGTTGGATGACATGCGTCCCACCAGAGCCTTCACAGAAGCATGTTGCCTTCTAATCTTAATTAAAACCACTGTCAGGCAGAAAGAAAAGAAGAAGGAGGTTAAGCGGAGTTCCTGGGCTTTGAATTCAGGACACGACTTTTTGAGACGCAGATTTATCAAACTTTCTGGAAACAGGGAAAACAAAAACATTCATTTAGAAAGTCAGTAAGCTAGTTAATAAAATTAGTCTGCCAAACAGGACACAATATACTAACACAGTGTGGCGTTTTTGTTTCGCTATTTCTTCCTTGGCGATTTTTAGTTCTCTAAGGACCTCATTAAAATCGTGTCTGCATTCACTGATGTCGAACCGTAGAATGTTGACCTCGCTCAACAAACCCTGCAACATTGAGTTGTCCATGTCAACTTTCAGATGAGATTACTACTGGTTAAAAACATGATAAGTGCCCTTTCCATGCAAAGTGCTTCGCATGTGCAGCAAGGTGCTTCACATATTAACAAGTTGTTTCGCACATGCAACAAGGTGCTTCGCATATAGAACAAGGTGCTTCGCACATGCAACAAGTGCTTTGCACATGCAACAAGGTGCTTCGCACAGGCTACAAGGTGCTTCGCACAGGCTTCATGGTGCTTCGAACATGCAACAAGGTGCTTCGCACAGGCTGCAAGGTGCTTCGCACACGCAACAAGGTGCTTCGCACATTCAGAAAGGTGCTTCTCACAGGCTACAAGGTGCTTCGCACAGGCTACAAAGTTCTTTGCACAGGCTACAAAGTGCTTCGCACAGGTTACAATGTGCTTCGCACACGCAACAAGGTGCTTCGCACATGCAACAAGGTGCTTCGCACATGCAACAAGGTGCTTCGCACACGCATCAAGGTGCTTCGCACATTCAGAAAGGTGCTTCGTACAGGCTACAAGGTGCTTCGCACAGGCTACAAGGTTCTTCGCACAGGCTACAAGGTGCTACGCACATGCAACAAGTTACTTCGCACATGCAACAAGGTGCTTCGCACCTGCAACAAGGTGCTTCGCACATGCAACAGGGGCTTCGAACATGCAACAAGGTGCTTCGAACATGCAATAAGGTGCTCCGCACTGGCTGAAAGGTGCTTCGCACATGCAGCAACACGTTTCGAACATGCTACAAGATGCTTAGTTACAAACAAATCATAGAATTAAAAAAAAATGTTGCCACCCTGTAGAAAATTATAAGAAGGCTTAGTAACTTTTACTATTCAGCAGGGCGGGAGTACCTCAGGAAGCATAAGCCTTGTCGAAGTGGGCAGTAATAATATCAATATGTAGTAGAAATAGTTAATTTTGTGTGCCGAATAATGTGCTGAATGTCAAATAAATATAAACACTTTATCCATAAAAATTTTTTAGAAAAAAACATTTAAATAAATAAAAGGTAACAAAGTATACTTAAAAAAAGAACACCTATAGTTAAAGGCGGCGTCCGTGGCTCAGGTGTTGCGAGTCCCACTCGTAATTCCAGCGTGCCGATATCGAAACCCACTGCTTGCTGCGTGGATTTGTATCATGGTATGGGGAGTCGCAGGCCGACACAGCCTAAAATGGGTACCAGAATGTATGTCCCGGGGAAGTAAAGACGTCGTTGTAATGCTGACCACATTACCCACCTAGTACCGATTTGGTCTGTAAAAATATGGCTGCTCTTCCTATAGGTCCGGTGCGCCTAAAGACGTGAAAAGGGATCTTTACTTTTACATAGTTAGGTGACCCCTTATCCCCTACCCCCCAACAAATTTCTCCTGCCCTAAGAATTATTGAAAAAAAAAAAAGGGGGGGGGGGGGGTGGTTGGTTGGTAGATAGATAGATAGATAGATAGATAGATAGATAGATAGATAGATAGATAGATAGATAGATAGATAGATAGATAGATAGATAGATAGATAGATAGATAGATAGATAGATAGATAGATAGATAGATAGATAGATAGATAGATAGATAGATAGATAGATAGATAGATAGATAGATAGATAGATAGATAGATAGATAGATCGATAGATAGATAGATAGATAGATCGATAGATAGATAGATAGATCGATCGATAGATAGATCGATAGATCGATCGATAGATAGATCGATAGATAGATCGATAGATAGATCGATAGATAGATCGATAGATAGATCGATAGATAGATCGATAGATAGATCGATAGATAGATCGATAGATAGATCGATAGATAGATCGATAGATAGATCGATAGATAGATAGATAGATAGATAGATAGATAGATAGATAGATAGATAGATAGATAGATAGATAGATAGATAGATAGATAGATAGATAGATAGATAGATAGATAGATAGATAGATAGATAGATAGATAGATAGATAGATTTTTTTTTATTATTACGTATCCAGAAACCATGAGTTGTAAACCCTTTGGCTCGGTACTATGGATATCGCAACCCTTCGGCCTTGACTCCATTATAGGTACCGTTAATCTGGGAGAAATGTGGCTTTTCTGCCTACCCCCGGGAGTGAACCCGGACCACAAGGAGTTCGTCACCCGGCCGCCGCGAAAGTCAGGTTTAACCAACTTCGCTAGAGAGCCGGGCATAGATAGATAGATAGATAGATAGATAGATAGATAGATAGATAGATAGATAGATAGATAGATAGATAGATAGATAGATAGATAGATAGATAGATAGATAGATAGATAGATAGATAGATAGATAGATAGATAGATAGATAGATAGATAGATAGATAGATAGATAGATAGATAGATAGATAGATAGATAGATAGATAGATAGATAGATAGATAGATAGATAGATAGATAGATAGATAGATAGATAGATAGATAGATAGATAGATAGATAGATAGATAGATAGATAGATAGATAGATTACGTGGCTTTTCCCAGGTGGTTATTTTTCTCCTCTGTTTTTATGTCACAACCGTTTATTAAGTAAACTTTAATTATGCCACTGCCGGCTTGCTAGGCCCGGCGATAGTGGGTTTCTCCACCACAACTCCCCCTAAATAAAAAATTATAACAATCCGAAAAGGACACCAGGTGTCGCTTACCTTGATTTGTTTGTTCTTCTGGGTCAGCAACTGAGTGGCCTCACGAAGCTGTTCTTGCGAGTTGTCTCCCGCCCGACGCAAGTGGAACAGCTTCAGCTAGAGGGGGGTTGTGCGGAGCAGGGGGGGGGGGGGGGGTGGGGGCCAATAAAGTAAGTAAAGGAACGAACGAACGAACGAACGAACGACCGAACAAACTTTATTTTCGAAGGGTTACAAATTGGGCACGCAGGCCCGTTTGACATTCGGCCCTTCTAAGCATTCATTTTTCAGAGTACCAATGCCTGTTATCAATAATGCATCATGTGTACACAATCTTACACACTCACACACAGGTATATATACTCTTACATTCTCATACATGCACATTCATATACAGACATACCTAATACATACATACACGCATCTACATACATACACAAACAGAAAACACACACCCATACATAGACATAAATGCACAGACTGAAAACACACACACATAAATGCACACACATACATTCATTCCATACATACACACCTACACATGCATGCATGCATACACACACAAACAATCACATGTACTGACACCCACAGCCACACATTTACACTCACATGCATACACATATATACATACAGACATGCATTCATACACCTACATCTTTACACACATACATAATACTTGCATACATACCTGAATACACACACAGACAACCACATACTTACACTCACATGCATACATACATACATATATCCATCCATCCATCCATCCATCCATCCATCCATCCATCCATCCATCCAT
>CAJHNH020008437.1:0-65000 GCA_905116865.2 Candidula unifasciata | reverse complement strand
TAGAGAAACTGGAGTGCATACATAATGAGCTATGCGGGTGATACTGGAATGTACAAAAGACATCCTGATTGTATGCATGTCTTCTTCTTTTTCTTCTTCTTCGATCCTTCTGTCATAAAACTTATATCAGGAGGCCGGTAGAAGGGAGTCTGTCCTTGGTTGGTGAACTGGATAGCAGCCTTTATGAAAGCTATCGTGCAATCCATATCCTCTCGTGTACCATACAGTTTTGTCTTCAGTGTGGTTGGAACAGGCCAGATTGCGTCTCTGTTGTCAGCATACGGTTGACAGTGTTGGAGCACATGCTCAGCATTTTCGGGTGCCACGCTGCAGGGACACGTCTCCGTATTTCCTACACCAAAAAATTTGAACATATGTTGACGAAATCTGCTTCAGAGTAGCTGCAGACAAATAATACCCTCTGTATAAATCTTTGGTTGCAGGTAAGGGTCAGAGGCTGAAAAGCGAAAAATTATGGAGGACTCATGCAAAAGACACAAAAAGGCAAGTATGCATGCTGGAAAACATTGGGCGAGGAGAAAAGTGGGCCAGAGTACCAGAGGAAAAGTTTGACCTGTGTAGGGTTGTGATCACATTGGACCTGCAGTACAGAGAGTGACCAGTGGGTGCTATGGAGGTGGAAGTTCAACAATTCTCGCCCATATGATCTGATTATCTATACAGATGGTTCTGTGTTGACAGGGAAGAGAAGCCAGTGGAAAATCTTCAGTGCAGGATAGTTTAGCATACGACACCACAACATCTATAATGGTAAATGCAGCTTTCCAGTGGTTAGAGAATAAGATGTATACACATTTCATAACTGTAACAGACTCTGAAAGCATGCTAAAAAGGGTGAAGACAGGGATGCTACGAGCAGAGTGGCAAGCTTCACTAGGAAGGTCACGGGTAGCCATATATACGAGCTTTGGAATTATGCCGGCGTAGTGGGGAATGAACAGTCAAACAGACTGGCTGGATCTGCACCACTGGATGGTGAATTGATACAAGACAGATGTGGTCAGTACCCTTTATGAAAAAGCAACGAAGCCAGAAGAGAAGATTATTATGCCTGGAAAGAATGAGGCACGTAGGTGTAACCAGCGGGTCTGGCCGGCTTACTAAACTCAGAGGAAAGGCAAGACGAACATATAACCAGATTACGACTGTTACCATAAGTACTGGAACTCTGCACTGGCTGCTGAAGATGAGGACGGAGCAAACATGGGAGTGCCCAAAGTGCTGTGATATCAGTTCTTGACTCAACTCAGGTCAACACAGTAAAACGTCATATCTAACCCTGTTATTTGCTTATTTCAAATCCAGTGTCGCCGCCACCACTGTTTCATGTTTATGTTAAAACCCCTCATATACATCATTAGCCAGGGTTGCAGCGCGTTCCTTTTCGTAACCGGCAACTTCCTAACCATCTCGGCAAAAGTCTATGTTTTTCAAGGTATTCCTGTATTTCGCCTGCCACCACCTTTTCAAGAACAAGATTAGGAAAATAGGGAGGAAGAGAAAGAAGAAGAAAATTAGAAGTAAAGCGAGAAGGAGAAAGGGAAAGAGAAGAGAAAAGAGGAGGAGGCGGGCAAAGAGAAAACGAAGAAGAGCAAAAAATAGGAAAGAAGAATTCGAAGACAAAAATAGTGAAATAGAAGAAATATAAGAAGTACAGTAGCCATAAGTCGTCCCAATATGGAAAGCAATTTTTTTTCCCTTAAAGCTGCCGGCGCGCTAGCTCAGTTGATTAAACCAGCCTGCGCGGCGACAGGGGGATAAAGTCCTTGTGGTCTGAGTTCGCGCCCGGGAGTAGGCAGAAAAGCTACATTTCACACCGATTTACGGTATCTATCACGAAATCAAGGCCAAATGGTTGCGATATCCACAGTACCGAGCCATAGAGTTTACAACTCATGTTTTCGGTTCAATTATTATAAAATAAAAATGTGAAGCCCTACGCAGGCTGTGATCGAATGACCACATATAATCTAACGACTGAACGGGGGTCTGTGGGACTTGTGCCCGGGTGATTCTCATCCAAATAATGGCACCTTGTGTCACCGGATGTTTATAGCTCGTTGGGTGGCCCTGTTTGGGTTGATCGTCCCTCACTCTTTAGAAGCAGAGAGAAAAAAACCGGATAATAATAATAATAATAATAATAATAATAATAATAATAATAATAATAATAATACGGAGGAGAAGAAGAAGTTGAATGAGGGGAAGGAGAAGAAGAACAAAAAGTAGTAATAGTAGTAGTAGCAGTAGTAGTAGCAGCAGCAGCAGCAGCAGCAGCAGCAGCAGCAGCAGTAGTGGTAGTAGTAGTGGTAGTAGTAGTGGTAGAAGTAGTAGTAGTAGTAGTAGTAGTAGTAGTAGTAGTAGTAGTAGTGGTAGTGGTAGTGGTAGTAGTAGTAGTAGTAGAAGTAGTAGAAGCGGAAGGAGTAGAAGGAGAAGGGGAATGAGGATAAAAAGGAGAAGAAGAAGAAGCAGAAGAACTGACGAAAATACCTTTTTAATCTCCATGTCTCTGCTGATGATGACCTCTTCCTTTCTTGTGAGTTCATTGTGTTTCGCAATGAGAAGTTTTTGCAATTTGTGGATCCTGAGAAGTTGTTCATATTGCGACGGATCTTTGCACTTTGTTTAATAAAAAAAAAAAAAAAAAAACAATGGTTGCATATTAGCGAAAGAAGGAAACAATGAATATAGGCACACACAAAAAAAAAACAACAACAATTAATTCACTAAACTCATTAATTCAATAATTGAGACCTTAACTTTAATTCTTCTCCTCCTCCTCTTCTTCTTCTTATAAATTATAGATAAGGTGTGTATGATATGTATGTATGCGTGTATGTGTGGAATATACATGTGTGGTATGTATGTGTAGGCGTGTTTGTGTATATATAAATGTATGTATCGGTAATTATGTAAGTTGTTGCGCGCGAGCGTATGTGTGTGTTTGTGAATGTGTCTATATGTGGGTGTATCTGTTTGTGTCTACGTGTATGTGTCTGTGTGTGCCTGCGCGTGTGTATGTGTGAGTTTGTGTGTGTGCCTTGTTGTGTTTGTGTGCGTGTGTATGTTTATGTGTGTGTCTGAAAGTGTTTTCTGTGTGTGTCTGTGGGTGTGTCTGTGTGTGTCTGTGTCACTGTGTATGTCTCTGTGTATATGTCTATGTGTATATGTCTTTGTGTGTATGCGTGTATGTCTGCGTGTGTTTGTCAGTGTGTGTGTGTTTGTGTTGAGTTGTGTGTCTCCGAGTGTTTGTGCATGTGTGTGTGTGTCTATGTATGTGTGTTTATGAATGTGTGTCTGTGTGTGTTTGTTTGTGTTGGTGCATGTGTGTCGGCGTGTATGACAGTGTTTATGTGTCTGCAAGTGTATCTTTGTGTATGTGTCTGCATGTGCGTGTGTCTGTGCTTTTTACGTGTATGTGTCTGTGTATGTGTTTGTGTGTGTGTCCTTGTTGTGTTTGTGTGTGTGTGTCTGTTTGTGCCTGTGTGTGTATGTGTGTCTGCGTGCGTGTTTGACTGCGTGAGTGTGTCTCGGTATACATCAGTGTATGTCTCTGTGTGTGTCTATGTGTAAATGTCTGTGCGTGTGTGTCTGCGTGTATGTGTTTTTGTGCACATGTGTCTGTGTGTGTGTTTGTCTGTGTGTGTGTCTGCGTGTGTTTCTGCGTGTATCTGTGTGTGGGGCTCTGTGTGTGTGTGTCTGCGTGTGTTTCTGTGGGTGTGTCTGTGTGTGCATGTGTGTATGTTTATGTATGTATGTGTGTGGATTATGTTTGTATGTAAGTTTAAATGTATATATGTGGGTGTGTGTGAATGTATGTGGGTGTATGAGTTTTTAAGTGAGTGTGCAGGCGCGTTTATAAGGGTGTGTGTGTGTGCGCTAGAGCCTTTTTTTTTTTTTAAATTCACAATATGCATATTATTATTTGAATGTTATATGCTTTATTGATAAAATACAACTGCTGCGGGAAAGACGGGTGTTTGGAAGGGCCGAATGTGACACAGGCCTGGGTGACGGATTTGTGACACTTCGAAAATAAAGTTCGTTCGTTCGTTCCTCCTCTTCTCCTCCTCCTACTCTTCTTTTTTTTTTTTCCTTCTACTTCCCCTCCTCCTTCCCTCTTCTTCTTCTATTTCTTCTTCTTCTTCTTCTTCTTCTTCTTCTTCTTCTTCTTCTTCTTCTTCTTCTTCTTCTTCTTCTTCTTCTTCTTCTTCTTCTTCTTCTTCTTCTTCTTCTTCTTCTTTTTCTTTTAATTTTTCTTCTTCTTCTTTCTTCTTCTTCTTCTTCTTCTTCTTCTTCTTCTTCTTCTTCTTCTTCTTCTTCTTCTTCTTCTTCTTCTTCTTCTTCTTCTTCTTCTTCTTCTTCTTCTTCTTCTTCTTCTTCTTCTTCTTCTGCTACTTTTTCTTCTTCTTCTTTTTCCTTTCCTTCTTTTTCTAAGAGGCGTTGGTCACGTATCTGTGTGGTCGACCACCAACACACTAACCTTTAGCGTCACGTATCTGTGTGGTCGACCACCAACACACTAACCTTTAGCGTCACGTATCTGTGTGGTCGACCACTAGCACATTAACCTTTAGCGTCACGTATCTGTGTGGTCGACCACTAGCACACTAACCTTTAGCGTCACGTATCTGTGTGGTCGACCACCAACACACTAACCTTTAGCATCACGTATCTGTGTGGTCGACCACCAGCACACTTACCTTTAGCGTCACGTATCTGTGTGGTCGACCACTAGCACACTAACCTTTAGCGTCACGTATCTGTGTGGTCTGGGCGCCTTAAGTTCCTCTATGGCCATGCGTTTATTCTGTTCCAACTGAAGCTGGCGGCAAGCATTGACAAGTTCTTGTCTACCAAAAAACAAAACAAAAACGCCATTGACATTATACTTTGGCTGCTCGTTTATCACTTTGTGTCTTCGTGTGCGCGCTAGCGAGTGTGATGTGTGTGTGTGTGGCGGAAGTGTGCGTGCGTAATTGCGTGCGTGTGTGCGCGCGTGTGTGTATGCATAGACGATGGGCCGAAGAATTATTGTAGACACTGAAAAGTACTATAGGCAAATGTCGCCCTTCCCAGGGACTTATTCCTGCCCTGACACTACGAGGCATTCCTGGAGCCGGGTTGCCAGACCCAAAGACAACCCAAATTAAACCAGAGAAAAGCCAAATTAATTGTAATATTGAACTCACTTCTCATCAAAAGCTATAGATTAAATTCCTGACTGTTATCATCGCTGGAGCAAGTGGAAGATACTGCGTAAACCTTTACAGCCTTAATGCAGGCGATATATATATATATATATATATATATATATATATATATATATAAATTATGCATGAACATTTGGTTCTGTGCAACTGAATGTGCTCCAGTGTACTCCCTCGACCATGCGGTCTCATGATTTCAGTTAGATGATCAGTTGTGCATATTGCACAATGGCAGGTCTTGCTTACAACAAGTTGCAACTCTGCTGCTTTAACTTTATCATGACTTTGTCTAGCAGCCGTTGTAGTAATAAGCAGTGACTGGCTTTTCGACTGAGTTTTCATGCTCTGTGTGTGTGTGTGAGTGCGTGCGTGCGTTCGCGCCCGCGTATGCGTGTGTGTGGTTTTAAAAAAAAAAATGATTTGGTATGTTACTAATTCTTGGTTACAATAGTGCATTGACAGTTTACAATGTGCAGCCTAGAACTAGGTGTATATCATCTTTTTTTTCTATCCTCAAGTAGTTTCTGAACAGTCTGAATCATTTGGCGTAACTGGTGGGTTCTTGGTTTTATATAGCACTTATTCTAGTAAATTAACATTTTCTCTCAGTAAACTCCCATCACCAGCACAGATAAGTCTGCCAGGCTACGTGACTCCGTACTGCATGAAGTGCGAACGTGCGATGGTTTATCCATGAAGTGCTTTATTACAGTTACATTACAGAGGGCCTTGGTTCGTCGCAGTCACGATCCCTTTAGGAAGACAACAAATTGATACAGATGATAGAGATGGAGCGAATCTCCTTTAGTCCGGGTGCCAGCCGTACCAGGACAACACAACAAAGGCAAACTGAAATAAAGATGTTAACTGTAGGCCTACACTGCTTTTAGTAAATTGTTAGTTTGTCACGGTGGAACTATGAAGAAAATGTGAGCATTTCTTGCTTAGAAAAGCCATGAAAACTACAGATACGGCAAAATGCGTCAGCTTATTGTCTTAATTAAGCCAGCTCAGTTTCAAATATGCCAAATTTGTGGAATCTAACTCCAAAAAAGCCAGTATGGCAACCCTGTCCTGAGGTGCAGAAAAGAAAATTCAGAATATGTGTGTGTGTTTGTGTGTGAGTGTGTGTGTGTGTGTGGGGGGAGGATTTTACACACACATACACACAGATACACACACACACACACACACACACACACACACACGGAAACACACACACACACACCATCTCCTCTACTAACGACCTCTAGACTTATACAACAGTCCGCTATTACGACCACAAATGAAATGTAGGTTTGCGGAATTTCATTTATCTACTTTTTTACGTTACGCAGTTTTGAGGTTTTATTTTAAAAATTGTGTGTGTGTGTGCGTGTGTGTCTGTGTGTGTGTGTGTAAGGGCACCGTGGTGTGGCGGATGTGGGTCGTGGGCTCGGGTCTCGACGGAGCTGGACATTTTTTAAAAATTAAATTACCTTGCCTCCCAGGTCGACCCAGCCTTGAGTGGCTACCGGGTGCAGTCCCGGGGAGTAAAGGCCGCAGGCGTGATGCTGACCACATCACCCATCTGGGGCCGATTGGCCTATAAAATATAGGTCTATAATATAGCCCTATATGCCCTATACGCCTAAAGGCGTGGAAAAGGGTCCTTTACTCTACTTTTACTTCTCTGGCACCGGTTTTTCTGTTCGGCTTACGGCAAACGTGGACCACCAGGAAAAGCATCCCATCACAATATAGATATATATTTGATGTATTGCCAGGCTTCGCCCAGATAGTGAAAGAAAGTCTTATTCTTCCGCCCTTTACCTCAGCTTGGTCTCCGCCACTGCCCTATGTGTAATTAGTTGCGTATCCTGGACATGATGTTACAGAACCAACCCCGAAATTGTTTGACTCTTGTGGTTGTGGACAAATTTTACGCTCAGTAGTTTGCCATTGCTCTGTGAGCGGCCAGCTCTCGGTACCACTGTCGAAACCAAAGCAAGACAAACCGTCTGCAACTGGGATTGAAGTCGGCAATCTGGCATTACGAAGCTTGTTCGCAACGCCTAAGCCACAGACGCCGACGCCTGTAGTGGAAATAGGGGTCTAACTAAAACCACATATTTCGTCCCGTCCTCTACTTTATCTTTGTCTCCTCTGCCTTATCTTTAGTAATTGCCACAAAGTGCACCCGAGGCATTCCCTGTGTGTGTTTGTGTGTGTTTGTGCGTGTGTGTATGTGTGTGTGTGAATGTTTTGTATGTTGCTCATATTTTTGAAAGTCTGTTTTACATTCGTTGTATTTTGTAAGTCTGTTTTACATTCGTTGTCGTTTGTAAGTCTGTTTTACATTCGTTGTCATTTGTAAGCCTGTTTTACATTCGTTGTCGTTTGTAAGTCTGTTTTACATTGGTTGTCGTTTGTAAGTCTGTTTTACATTCGTTGTCGTTTGTAAGTCTGTTTTACATTCGTTGTCGTTTGTAAGTCTGTTTTACATTGGTTGTCGTTTGTAAGTCTGTTTTACATTTGGTTGTCGTTTGTAAGTCTGTTTTATATTGGTTGTCGTTTGTAAGTCTGTTTTACATTGGTTGTCGTTTGTAAGTCTGTTTTACATTGGTTGTCGTTTGTAAGTCTGTTTTACATTTGGTTGTCGTTTGTAAGTCTGTTTTACATTGGTTGTCGTTTGTAAGTATGTTTTACATTAGTTGTCGTCTGTAAGTCTGTTTTACATTGGTTGTCGTTTGTAAGTCTGTTTTACATTCGTTGTCGTTTGTAAGTCTGTTTTACATTTGTTGTCGTTTGTAGGTCTGTTTTACATTCGTTGTCGTTTGTAAGTCTGTTTTACATTCGTTGTCGTTTGTAGGTCTGTTTTACATTCGTTGTCTTTTGTAAGTCTGTTTTACATTCGTTGTCGTTTGTAAGTCTGTTTTACATTCGTTGTCGTTTGTAAGTCTGTTTTACATTGGTTGTCGTTTGTAAGTCTGTTTATATTGGTTGTCGTTTGTAAGTCTGTTTTACATTCGTTGTCGTTTGTAAGTCTGCTTTACATTGGTTGTCGTTTGTAAGTCTGTTTTACATTTGGTTGTCGTTTGTAAGTCTGTTTTATATTGGTTGTCGTTTGTAAGTCTGTTTTACATTGGTTGTCGTTTGTAAGTCTGTTTTACATTGGTTGTCATTTGTAAGTCTGTTTTACATTTGGTTGTCCTTTGTAAGTCTGTTTTATATTGGTTGTCGTTTGTAAGTCTGTTTTACATTGGTTGTCGTTTGTAAGTCTGTTTTACATTGGATGTCATTTGTAAGTCTGTTTTACATTGGTTGTCGTTTGTAAGTCTGTTTTACATTCGTTGTCGTTTGTAAGTCTGTTTTACATTCGTTGTCGTTTGTAAGTCTGTTTTACATTGGTTGTCGTTTGTAAGTCTGTTTTACATTGGTTGTCGTTTGTAAGTCTGTTTTACATTAGTTGTCGTTTGTAAGTCTGTTTTACATTAGTTGTCGTTTGTAAGTCTGTTTTACATTCGTTGTCGTTTGTAAGGTCTGTTTTACATTGGTTGTCGTTTGTAAGTGTTATTGAGTGCGGTCAACAAGTTTTTGAAAATGAAAACATAGAGATGGGGGGGGGGGGGGGGGGGGGGGGAACACACAAAAGGGAGAAAGGTGAAAGGCTCGGGAGGAGGGAGAGAAGAAGAGGGACTCCACTCATTTTCGCGCTTCTCGAGAAAGAGGACTGAGTCTCTCAAATTTAATAACTTCTTTATGGTGGACTGACCCTGTATGGCGCTCTGCTCTTTTCCCTCAGACTGTACTATCGTGGTATCGCATTCACAGTCGACAGATGTATTTAACAGTTTGGGAGACAGACATATGTATTGTCTCTGACACATATAGATACGTGGTTTCGAGGAAAATAACAGCTAAATAAACTTATCCCAATTTTTTTTAAGGAAAATAATATAGTACCTCGGAATTACGAAGCGCGTTAGCAACCCTTAAGCCACAAAAACCGACCAGAAGTAATAATGCAGCAGTAAATAAGTACCTCAGCTCGGTATTGATCTCCGCAGTTGCCTCTTTGGCCGCCAGTTTGTGTCGGAGGTTCCTCACTTCCAGTTTAAGAATCAGGATGTCGTCAGCCCGGTGTCTGTAGTGTGTGGCCCCTGTAGGGAAATGTCAGTTGATGCCATTCCAGTTACCAAGTAGAGAAATACAATTATTTCATTGGGTTAGGTTAAAGTTAGTCTCCCCAAACAAAGTAGGTCACGTTTTAATCACAAATTTGTTGGAGTGGTCTACTTTCGTGCAGTTTACGGGCGTGTCGTTCTTTTTTGCTTTCTAGGTTGTCTTCCAATGACGTTGTTTTTTTCCGAGAAAGAGATATAGGTTGCAGCATTCATTAGAGGGGTTGTGTTAGACCCAGTTTGTCCATGTTTTTGAAGTGTTACAAGCGCTGGCGTGCTGAAATATACAACACGCGATATCAAAGGCATTGCGGGACACATCCGTCACCTGGTGGCAAGGTGACAGGTTCAGAAACTACCAATCAGAAGTGAGCTAGTGTGTATATGGGCGGTCCCTGGGGGAGACTAACGTTAGTTTTACCTTAAATTGATTTTATATTTCTCCCCTGGTTTTCTGGGATGCTTGTTCGTTTTTTTTTTAGTTTTGTAATAAAACCCGTGAAGTTTCACATTTTCCCCCTTATGCGTATTTCTGACTTCGTGTTGACCATGGTAGTTTACAAGCTCTTTTGTCTAGTCAACTGATCTTTATTGTCACAGTCTGTATTGTATTAAGTGATACGCTGAAAAAGACTTTGGTCGAAACGTTCGGTTTTATTTAAACGAGTCTTCTAAACTAAAACGTGTAGTAATTGAAAAAAAAAAAAATAATGAACAAAGGTTTAGGTTTAAACAACGGATCAACATCATGGCACAAGGATAGTAACCCATACGTGCTCTGTCCCACTTCTAACTTAAGCCTGAGTCCGAAGAATCTCAGTTCAATGCACATACTCCGTAGCGCTGGCAAGGATCCTAAAATACTTTGGGTAGATTTTAAACTCTAAATTTTGCCTGGGCAGTCCCGTTAGGCTACGCTTTTTGATTCCCGGATGCAGAGTGATTGTCTTACGTGAGCAGCATTACACACGGGCGACCGATCTTACTACCCAGAGACCAGGGAAAATTACTAGAAGTCCACGTGAAAAAATCTGAGCCTTTAACGGGGCCTGAAACCGGAACCTCAAGCACTTAGGGTGGAGGCCATACCTCTAGACCACCCAGCCCACATACACACACACATACACACACACACACACACACTGAACAAGGTGAACTATTAAAAGCAATTAATTCCCTAGGAAATTACAAATGTTTCCAGTGATTCTTGCCGTGACCACGTGACCTCTGTCACTGAGGTTTGCCTCATGCAGCATAGATAATTCTAACTTTGTATCCCGAAACGTTGAACAAGAAATACCAAATTTCATGGCAGCGGAAGTAAAAGCAGTCACACAGAACATCCCAAGAGAGAAAGCACCAGGTCTAGATGGAGCTAACACAGAAGCAATCAAGCATGCGGAGAAGTGTATGTTGAATGGCTAACTAGAATTTTTAATACAGCTTGGGAAGAAAAAAAAGTCCCAGCTAAGAGGCAAAAAGCACCGATAGTAGTACACTTATAGGAAAAAAGAAAGGTAAAAGGAGAGAATGTGAATCATACAGAGGCATATCAATAATGAGTCACGCAGGGAAAATGTACGCTCAACTGATATAACAGAGTTAGACCCGTAGCTGAACAACAATTCAGTGCATCACAACTCGGTTTCAGAAAAAGCAAAGGATGCAAAGATGCATTATTCACACTGAGACAAGTGTGTGAGAAAGCCATTTAGCATAATACACAACAGAATACTGTGTTTGTAGACCTGGAAAAGGCTTTCGATAGAAAGGATAGAAACTAACTAGGGTTGGTTTCTCGAAAACATCAAGGTACAAGAACATTTGCTAGAGAACATCATAGCCATCAACCACTAAAGCCAAAATGCAGTAAGACACAAGAAGACATATCAGGTATGTTCACAGTGAACTCAGGTGTAAGACAGGGATGTGTGCACTACCCGCGTTTATTAAAAATTTATATAGACATGCATTACAATCGAAGAGGTTTGCTACATAATGATATAGTATATTGACAACTATAACCCTCTTTTCACTACAGTGAAAAGGCGAAACAAATGCAATGGTATATACATGTAATAAAATCTAACGACCTCTCAAAAACACTACGGCAGGGCCAAGTAGAAGGTAAGAGGGGAAGAGGCAGATCAAGAAAGACAGGCATGAAGTCCACTGCATCTGACACCCAAAGATGACAGCTGATCAGACAGTCAACACAAACTGGTGACCTGACGACACGCAGTGTTACAGGATGGTGATGATGATTATTATTATATAGACACAATATCTAAAGCAAAAACAAGTTGGAGAGATGAAACATTCTAGCCATCAGAATATGTAAATAATAGTCGATGTAGACCTATACACGAAGCGGGTGAGATCAGAGAAAGATGGAAAGAATGTTTCCAAACTCTTCTGAACGTAACAGAAAATGAAGGAACTGTATAATTCATAGCCTGGAATAATTGAACAAGAAGTCAGATAAGCAATCAGGTTCAATTAAAAAAAAAAAAATAAGGCTGCTGGTGTTGATAGAAATACAGATGAAAGAACTGTACCAATGGACTGGCAAAGAGCCATTAAAGTACCAGTTTGGAAAAGAAAAGGCAATAAGCAAGTTTGTAACACTTTTAGAGGCATCTCCATTTTAAGCCACGTAGATAAAATGTATGCCAAGATTATGGAACAGAGAATTAGGCCTGTCGTAGAACCGATTCTGAGCCCAGCACATGTCTGATTCAGGAAAGGAAGATGGCGTACTGCTATCCCAAGAAAGACATAAAGACAAACTATAAATTCAATGTTTATACCGACTTTAGGTTACCAATGTTAGACCTGGACATTGACAAAAGAACACGAGATACAACTTAACTATCTGTGAGATAAGATATTCAATTATGGCTGTGAAAAAACCCAGAAGAGATCGAGTGAGAATCGACGTGATCACTAGAACTGCTGGAACAACACCCATCGTCAAATTTATTTAGAAACAAAGAATAAAATTGTTTGCACAACAAATAAGAATGAAACCAACTATGCCAGCAGCAAGAGCATACAGCCTAAAAATCAAAACAGCAAGAGGAAGGGAAAGGCCGGAAAGAAGATGGATTGAAGAAGTCACTGACACCTTGAGACTGCATAACATCATGGCATATCAAGCGACTGAGCGCGTCCTGACTTGGCTGCCGATCTTCCGATGAACTACGACGCCTAGCGACATAAGCAGATATTAACAAACAAAAAGAAGAAGAAGAAGAATATCTAAACAAGCTAGTTCTAATACAGAGGACATAGATTATTATAATCATGAGGAAGTACACCCATCAGATGAAGTAATCAACTCACCCACATTAAACGAATTACTACTTGCTGACGACCAGTTCTTGTTCTTCAGTGAAGAAGAGAGACCGTAAGACCACATTAACAGGTTAAACTCGGCATGCAGTAAATACAACATAAACACCAATGCACACACACACACACACACACACACACACACACACACATACACACACACACACACACACACAAACAACCAATGCAAATAAAAGAACCGATGGCCTACAGAAGAAACAGCTAAATGGTTCTCGTCTGAATAAAGTTAGGGAATTTAAATATCTAGGAAATGTGATCAGAGAAGATGGCAGATTTCACAGAGAAATAGAAACCTGGCGTCAGAAAGGAAGTATACTTATATACTAATTGTCACCATTATTAAAAAATCCGAACATAACTTAGAGTGCAAAGAGACAGGTTGAAAACATCCTATTCATTCCAACATTAAGCTACCAGTGTCAAACATGGACATAATTTAAAGCCCATGCATGCGAAAATCACTACTTGAGAGATGAGATGCCCGAGAAAAGCCGCCAACCTAACCATCCCATATCTAGTGAATAATTATACTGTCAGACATACTATGGGAACGACACCTTGTACTAGATTCATCGCAGAACAGCAAATCAAGTGGTTTGGTCAACTGGTTAGACAGCAGCAAGAACAAATACCATCACAGGCACCACATCTTAGAAGATCGGCTACAAGGGCATGAGGACGGCAGCAAAATATGGATCGACAACATTAAAGACAACCAACGTCTTCATTGCATGAAAATAGCCAGTGGCAGCCAGCGTGCACTGGATCGCAAATTATTTATCCTCACGACGCTTAAGGCAGAAGTGGTTTATGATGATAACGATGATGATAATGGCGATGAACGAACAAATGTGACCCACCTCGTTCCATTATTTTTTCTTGAAGTGCAATCTTTTTCTCAAGAAGTTGGATTAGGATATTTTTCTCAATAACCATTGCACCAAACGTATCCCTCTCTTGCGTCAACTGTGAAGGTGTAAAGGACGTCAATATATGTTAAAACACTCGAGAACATAGGTGATGAAACCTGGGATTCCAAGTCCCCTGAGCCCCTCAGAGTATTTCTATTGGGGGCAAGGTGGGGACGGAGGGACGATGGGAGGGGGTGGGGGTAATTTAGATGAACATTTCTATGTGCATCCTCGCTCGGAGGTGTTATTTTTTTTTAGGTCGCTGGAAGCGAACTTTTATGTTTGTTATCTAGAGTAATGAGCACATGGTCTGTCCGAACACGATGTTGATTGTTTATATATTGTTATCTGTGAAACATGTATAGAAAAAAAAAACAGATACTGAATGTGATGATTATATTTGCTTTGTTTGATTCGGAATAGGATTTATAGTTACGGAACATATCCTGTCAGGGATAGGCTACCATAGGTCATAGTCCCTGCCTAACAAATTGTTTTCTTCTGGTTACTTAAACAGCTTGGGTATGAGCTGCAGCTTCCATTCACCACGACATTCTTTGTTGCAACTCTTTTGGGCTCGAAAGAGATATGTTCAAGAAGTAGATTCGTCTTATCCTTCATTGTGTCACTCCCCTTAATTTCGACAACATATCCCTTATGCTTTTCTTGTAATACACTATATTATGAGGAGATTAGAAAAGCAGCAGCAGCAGCAGCAGCAGCAGCAGCAGCAGCAGAAGAAGAAGAAGAAGAAGAAGAGAAGAAGAAGAAGAAGAAGAAGAAGAAGAAGAAGAAGAAGAAGAAGAAGAAGAAGAAGAAGAAGAAGAAGAAGAAGAAGAAGAAGAAGAAGAAGAAGAAGAAGAAGAAGAAGAAGAAGAAGAAGAAGAAGAAGAAGAAGAAGAAGAAGAAGAAGAAGAAGAAGAGAAGAAGAAGAAGAAGAAGAAGAAGAAGAAGAAGAAGAAGAAGAAGAAGAAGAAGAAGAAGAAGAAGAAGAAGAAGAAGAAGAAGAAGAAAAAGAAGAAGAAGAAGAAGAAGAAGAAGAAGAAGAAGAAGAAACAGCAGCAGAAGCAGCATCAGCAGCAGCAGCAGAAAAAGAAGAAGAAGAAGAAGAAGAAGAAGAAGAAGAAGAAGAAGAAGAAGAAGAAGAAGAAGAAGAAGAAGAAGAAGAAGAAGAAGAAGAAGAAGAAGAAGAAGAAGAAGAAGAAGAAACAGCAGCAGAAGCAGCATCAGCAGCAGCAGCAGCAGAAGAAGAAGAAGAAGAAGAAGAAGAAGAAGAAGAAGAAGAAGAAGAAGAAGAAGAAGAAGAAGAAGAAGAAGAAGAAGAAGAAGAAGAAGAAGAAGAAGAAGAAGAAGAAGAAGAAGAAGAAGAAAAAAAAAGAAGAAGAAGAATAAGAAGAAGAAAAAGAAGAAGAAGAAAGAAAGAAACGTAAAGAAAAGAACGAAGTAAAGAAGGAAGAAATGAAGAATAGTAAGAAGAAGAAGCAAAAGCAGCACAGTTGACAATTTGTGGACACTAACAAAGGTACGCTTGGTAATCACCACCAATACCTCCCCCACCAGCACTCACCACTCTCAGCTTAGCTGTCTTGGCTATATCTTCATTCCGGACTGCGTTCAGTAAGTCTCTCAGCCCATTGGTCTCTTTTTTCTGCAGCTCCAGCATCTGTAGGTGTTTGTCAATGGTCGACTTGAGGTCGCACATGTCCTTGTACTGTGCAGCTATTCTATTCATACGTTGCACAAGCTGCTTCTGCAGCAGCTGAAGTTATATAACGTAGTGGGATATTATTTACTGATGTATTCATGGACAGGTACAGAAAGATGAAAAGCCAATGTATTTATAGTAGGGCTGTACCGAATAGTGATTTTCACTATTCGGCCGAATACGAATAGCTGGACCAACTATTCGGCCGAATACGAATTGTGAATCATCATCATCCTGTGCTTTGCCGGCTGGCATAGGCGATTATGCCTCGCCCCAATCTGCGATCTCCTGCAGCACGTATTAGTTCGTGTGCTGACACACCTCCATGAAAAACCTTTGTTCCATGTTGTCAGCATTAGGGCACCTTTTTTTTTCTCACTGAAGATATTTCCAGCTGTACTAAACAGGAAAATACGACAAATACAGAGAGTCAAGATAAAAAACCCGCAAGACGAAACATCAACAACAAAACGAAGAAAACAATGCCGTCCTCACAAGTCGCCCAGCCCCCCTCCCCGCAAGCTCAAGGAGTCAACGGAAACAAGATAGCGACATCAAAGACCACCGCAGCCACGGAGACGGAGCAGCCAACACCTGAAGATCAAATAACGAAGAAATCATTGCAGACGAAAAAAACAGACGCCGAGCGGCCAACGCCAGAAGATCAAACAACAAAGACAACGAAGAAACCGAACGTCGATCAAAACATTCAGCCGCTGCCGTTTCAACGAGACGACGAAAGAACAGTTACGACACCCATAAATGATGACGAACTCCCGTTACTTCAAAGAATCAACGAAGAGGACTCTCCACTCAAAGAAATCAAGCCGACAACACTAGAACACTTGCTTTTCTGCCCCTCTTACATTTTTAAGTGTTGCATTTTGTTTCTACAGCAACACACCTAAAAACACTATATTCGCAACACATACAAGATGGAAATAAAGGGGCACTTGGTACGCTCGTAGGTGGTGCACAAAGATAACGCTTGACAGTATAAACCAAGGTGGGAAATCTTGATGTTTTTTTCCACCAGTCCAGAAACGGTTGTGAGGTAACCACTATTCGTATTCGGCCCGACCGCAACTATTCGGCCGAATACCGAATAGTTTTTGGGTCCACTATTCGGCCCCGAAGCGAATACGAAGCGAACATTCGGCACAGCCCTAATTTATAGATAAATCCCCTCTATGTTCCGTCTCTCCGTCTGTTTGTCTGCAAATCGTCCCGCTATTCTGCGTGCATGTGTCTGTCCGTCTAACTATTTGTCTATCTAGGCGTCTGAATTTCTAACTGTGTATATTCCTGTCTTTCTAGCTCCTCCTCGGTTTAGCTGTCTGCTTGGTCTATAACACACACGTCTAATCCTATATGCCCAGTAGGCCCGAAGGCGAGGAAATAGTCCCTTACATTGCCAAAAACTTCCCATTGCGGAGACAGCACAATTGTTTTTCCCCCATGCCCGAATGTTTGCTACCTATACACCCATTTTCTCTATCAGACAAAACATTTCTACAGTGAGTGAATGTGCCGGTGTATATGCAGGCGGAATGCATGCGCATACACGAGAGGTACTTACTAGAACCGTGTCCACGTTCTTGTTGCACTCATTAACGGCAGCGACCTTCTCAGCTTCTGTAAACTTCAGCAGTTGGGTCATCATATCGTTCAACTCCTGAAACAGCAGGACCATATGTTAGCAGCCAGAGATCGCTGTCAGAGCAGTATGTTAGCATCTAAACATTACTGTCAGGACAGTATGTTAACATCCAGGTATTGCTGTCAAGACAGTATGTTAGCAGCTAGACATCACTGTTTGGACAGTATGTCAACATCCAGGTATTGCTGTCATGACAGTATGTCAACATCCAGGTATTGCTGTCAGAGCAGTATGTTAGCAGCCAGGTATCGCTATCAGAGCAGTATGTTAACATCCACGTATCGCCATCAGGACAGTATGTTATCAGTCACACATCGCTGTTATGGAAGTTTGAAATCAGTTACGTTTACATAAAATATATATACATAAACGAGATAAAGACAGATACATAGATGAGATAGATATATCTCCGTGTGAGTTCCGGGGCCCTACTATGGGAAAAACAAGAATAGACCCACTGCCTACCCAAAAGCATGAGGTAAGAGTCGACTAATTGGGAGCTTCCTTCGAAGTCGGAGTGCATCTGCCTGAGAGGCAAGGAACCAACAGTCTGCATACAGATCTGTCAAACGGATGCACACGCAACACCCAGGTTCTGGAACAGGACTGCAGTCCAGAAGTGGACGAACAACCAGATCTTTCCACCGGAGTTTACAGCCTGTGAAGAAGACAGACAGACAGACAGACAGACAGACAGACAGACAGACAGACAGACAGACAGACAGACAGACAGACAGACAGACAGACAGACAGACAGACAGACAGACAGACAGACAGACAGACAGACAGACGGACGGATGGACAGACAGACGACCAGTGATTACCATCTGCCGCAGGTGGTTGGTCTGAGAGACCAAGTTTGACCAACAGTCTGCATACAGATCTGTCAAACGGATGCACACGCAACACCCAGGTTCTGGAACAGGACTGCAGTCCAGAAGTGGACGAACAACCAGATCTTTCCACCGGAGTTTACAGCCTGTGAAGAAGACAGACAGACAGACAGACAGACAGACAGACAGACAGACAGACAGACAGACAGACAGACAGACAGACAGACAGACAGACAGACAGACAGACAGACAGACAGACAGACAGACAGACAGACAGACGACCAGTGATTACCATCTGCCGCAGGTGGTTGGTCTGAGAGACCAAGTTTGACTGCCTCAGTCTGTGGATGTTGGTGTAGGCGTCTTTCAGTAAATCCTCCAAGTTAGACAGGCCAAGCACCAAGGAATCGTTTCTGGCGTCCTTGATTCGAATAGTGCATTCGTGCTCTTTACACTAGAAGAAAGATCAGGTGAATGAATAAAGGATTAAAAGCATGAATGAATGATTGAATGAACGAATGAATGAATGAATGCGTGAATGAATCAATCACTTGCTGTCGCTACAATAAAGTTGGACTGCAAGGAATCTGCAACACACTGTGTCTTAGATGTACACACTCTCAGATTAATGTTCGCTATCTCTCGATGTTGTCTTCCCACTTTTATCGATGGCTATTTGCTGGTCTCTTGTTTTCGACCTTTCATTACAGTATGGTTTTTAACAGTGTTATGTCTTTTAATGTGGCCAAAATCCCCCGCCCCTCCTTTTTTTTTTTTTTTTTTTTTTGGCAGTAACTTTCTATTCCTTCGGAGTATCTTCGGAAATGTGGATTTTTTTTCACGAAATACGAAATTAGGAAGTTACTTAGTTAGTTAGTCAACATATTGTCCTAACTGCACATCGAACCATTCAGTCCATAAGTTCTCGAATCCCCTCCTTAGTAAAACCAGCAGACTGCAGTAGCTAACAAGACTAGTTCTGTGTTGATCACTTTTTCTTCTTTGGCTTCATGTATAGTGCAATTCTCTGGCCACACCCCTTTGAACATCTTGGTCTTGCAGCTTGGTTATTGTAGTGAACCCATTTTCTCCTAGATAAATTATGTCCCAGACGGAATGACGTCGGCTAATAAATGTGAATGGAATATTTGAGTGTAACTAGGACAATGACGTGAATTACAGAGAAATGCTGGCCAAATGAACTTCATGCGAATCACGAAGAAATGCTGGCCAAATGAAACTCACGCGGATCACGGAGAAAATGCTGGCCAAATGGAATCCATGTAAATCGGAGAACACGGAGAAGTCATAATCACAAGGAGAGCATTAGAAAGTTATATGCCTTAGAAAGGGTTGATGTGGAGTCTTGTTTGTGTCAATGAACGGAGTGCCTGAACAACGGAGGAATGTGTTTGTGGATCCAGAACGTCTCTGAGTATGAATGTAACTTTAACGCCCATTCTGGCCAACAGCAGGGACGGACGGAAAGTCGTCTGCCAGCTGCGTTGGTCACCGTCAAAGAAAGCAATTGTTTTTGTTTCATCGTGATTGTGTAAGGACGATTGTAATTTAGGCTAAAAGGTAAAGTTGATCAGTATTATTGAGTATTTAAGTTGCCGTGTATGCCCTAGACATTGTTCTATTTCATGTTCCGGCTGAGGAAAAGCGAGTGGAAGAATAAAGTGCAGAAACAGTCTTGTGTTGTTTTGCAGTCTCGTCGTCGTGTTGATGTCGGTGTGTGAAATAGGAGTCTGCAGTGACTGGAGCCAGATAGAGAGAAAGAACACAGAGTCATTACAGTCATGGTTGCAAAATCACAATCATCACTTGGTTCTGGCAAACGTCTTACTTCTCGAAGAGCATTCGGAATGTCAGCAAGGTTCATTGCTCATTGGGGAAACTAGAAATGAATGAGTTGATGAATGAAAGACATAATACAAAATTCACTGTGTGAATAAAAAAAGACAAATGAGCGGATGAATGAATATATAAATTGATACATGAAAGAGTTACTTAATAAACGAAGGAATAGTTGGATGACTGCATGATTTATTGAAAGAATTAATAAAATAATTTTGCTTTCGAGACGTTTCCTATACTCCCTCTCTCCTCTCTTTAGTGTTACTGCAGCAGCATCTTTACGGCAACCCATTGTTAAACATAAGCACATAGGTAGCACATACTAAGGCTCTCATCCGATGCCTCTTCAAATACATAGCGCTGAAAGGCAGAATATGACTAAAGAAGAAGAAGACGACGAAGAAGAAGAAGAATAAGTGATAACAAGAACCACACCGAAAAGTGGTTGTTTTAGTCACTGTGTGTAAATTTCTGTAGGGGCAAAAATTGTCACCAGGCAGTGATTAATTTCTCACCAGAGATTCTAAATGCTTGAGAGTGTTCATAATGTCTATGTTATCGCCGGTACAGGTATCAAATCTCCGTTGGTAGTATCTGAGGTACGCCTCGGTCCACTCCAGTCGTTTGAACAGGACGTCGTTGTAACGCAGAGCCTCTGTCAGACTTTGTTTGCTGACAATCACGAGTTGTTTGGTGTTGTTGAGTTCCTGGGGAGAGACAGATGGGAAGACAAGAGGAGGGTTGCTTTAGTTCACGAGGAAGACAATATGTGGGTTGGTTTAGTTCACTGGAAAGACATGAGGTGGGTTGGTTGGTTCGTGGCGGAGACATGACGTTGGTTGTTTTAGTTGAAGGGTAAAACCAGATGTGGAATGGTTTGGTTTATGAGCGAGACAGGGCGTGGGTTGGTTTAGTTGAAGGGAGAGACCAGATGTGGACTGGTTTGGGTCATAAGGGAGACAAGACGTGTGTTTGTTTAGTTGAAGGAAGAGACTAGGTGGTGAATGGTTTGGGTCATAAGGGAGACAAGACGTGTGTTTGTTTAGTTGAAGGAAGAGACTAGGTGTTGAATGGTTTGGGTCATAAGGGAGACAAGACGTGTGTTTGTTTAGTTGAAGGGAGAGACTAGATGTTGAATGGTTTGGGTCATAAGGGAGACAAGACGTGTGTTTGTTTAGTTGAAGGAAGAGACTAGGTGTTGAATGGTTTGGGTCATAAGGGAGACAAGACGTGTGTTTGTTTAGTTGAAGGAAGAGACTAGATGTTGAATGGTTTGGGTCATAAGGGAGACAAGACGTGTGTTTGTTTAGTTGAAGGGAGAGACTAGATGTTGAATGGTTTGGGTCATAAGGGAGACAAGACGTGTGTTTGTTTAGTTGAAGGAAGAGACCAGATGTTGAGTGGTTTGGTTCTTGAGGAAGGCAAGACGTGGGTTGGTTTAGTTCCTGGGAGACAGAGGAAGTGGCTTTGTTTAGTTAAGAAGTGTGTTAACTAGCATCAGTTCCTGAAGGAGAGATGAGTCGGTTCAGTTCTTTGAAAAGGGGTGGGGTATGTCTAAGACGTGAGCTGAAATAGATCATGTGGGAGACAAATGGGTTGGTATGTTTCCTGGGGTGGGGCAGAAGATGGGATGAGTCAGCATCTGGGGAAAAGAAGAAAAATGGGGTAGGTGAGCCTGACGCGAGAGACAAGCTGTCGGTTGGGTAAGTATCTGGGGAGAGGGCCAATATGGGCTGGGTAAGTACTGGGGAGACAAGAAATGGGTTTGATAAGTATATAGGCAGCGAAAAGATGGGTTATGTATCTATGTGGACAGAGGCAATAGATGAGCTGGGTAAGTACTGGGGAAACAAGAAGTGGATTTGATAAGTATCTAGGCAGAGAAAAGATGGGTTATGTATCTATGTGGACAGAGGCAATAGATGGGCTGGGCAAGTACTGGGGAAACAAGAAGGGGATTTGATAAGTATCTAGGCAGAGAAAAGATGGGTTATGTATCTATGTGGACAGAGGCAATAGATGGGCCGGGTAAGTACTGGGGAAACAAGAAGTGGGTTTGATAAGTATCTAGGCAGAGAAAAGATGGGTTATGTATCTATGTGGACAGAGGCAATAGATGGGCTGGACAAGTATTGGGGAAACAAGGAATGGGTTTGATAAGTATCTAGGCAGAGAAAAGAGGGGTTATGTATCTTTGTGGACAGGGGCAATAGATGGGATGGGTAAGTATCTAGGGAGAGGAAAAAGATGAGCTGGGTAACTGTTCGGGGAGAGGGAAAAGATGCACAAGGTGAGTATCTGCTGGAAGGGAAGAGATCTGGGAAGAGGAAGGAGAATGGCTGGGTAAGTACTGGGGAGAGGAAAGAGATGGGCTGGGTAAGTATTGGGGAGAGGGAAGAGATGGGCTGGGTACGTATTGGGGAGAGGGAAGAGATGGGCTGGGTAGGTACTGGGGAGACAAGAAATAAGTTTGATGAGTATCTATGGAGCGAAGAGATGGATTGTTTAAGCATTTGGAAAGAGACAAGAGAGGGTTTGTTAAGCTTCTGAGGATAAAGAGAGAGCTCGGGTTGAGTAACTATCGGGACAGGAGCAATACATGGGCTGGGTAAGTGTCTAGGAGAGACAATAGATGTGCTGGGTAAGTATATAAAAGACACAATAAATAGCCTGGGTAAGTATCAGGGGAGAATGAAGAGATGGGCTGGGTAGGTATCTAGTAAAGACAATAGAAGGACTGGGTAAGTATCTAGGGTAGACAATAGATAGCCTGGGTAAGTATCTAGGGGAGACAATCGATGGACTGGGTAAGTATCTAGGGGAGACAATCGATGGACTGGGTAAGTAGGGGAGACAATCGCTGGACTGGGTAAGTATCTAGGGGAGACAATCGATGGACTGGGTAAGTATCTAGGGGAGACAATCGATGGACTGGGTAAGTATCTAGGGGAGACAATCGATGGACTGGGTAAGTATCTAGGGAAGACAATCGATGGAATGGGTAATTATCTGGGGAGAGGGAAGAGATGGGCTGGGTAAGTATCTAGGGGAGTTAATTTAGCTCCCGACAGGAGGAGTTGAGATAGTCAATTCATCTGTCTGTCTGTCTGTCTGTCTGTCTGTCTGTCTGTCTGTCTGTCTGTCTGTCTGTCTGTCTGTCTGTCTGTCTGTCTGTCTGTCTGTCTGTCTGTCTGTCTGTCTGTCTGTCTGTGAATAATTAACTCAATCAGCAGCCAAGTCCGCCTGCCTGTCTGTCATTAAACCCAGTATAAACACAATATATGGTTGGTTGCGTATCCTTTACAGGACTTTGCAGAACCAACTCCAACAGCCCCTGGCTGTTCCGTGGTTTTTCTAGGCAAATTTATGTCCAGTAGTTTGCCATTGCTTTCTGGACGATCGGCTTTCTTGATATCACTGTCGAAACCAACGCAAGGCGCATGGCCCGCAGCTGGGATCGAAGCCGGCATCCTGGCATTAGGAAGCGTTTGCATCGACTTAGCCACAGAGCCGACAAACACAACATATACAGGGCCACATACTCTTTGCTGAGTCTCTCGTAAGCGCTTGGATTCCCCGAGTTGAATGTTGATGAACTTCAGCTCTTTCTCCAGCTTGTGTTGGTCTGTAGATACCAGAACAAACACACTGCTGTAACGTCGTTGTGTAATTTCTGTATTGCCTTACAGTATAGTAATCTTTGTGCTAGTACTGTCATGCAGTTTTTGTAATTATTGTATAGGTTTTGTACAAGCACCGTAGGGTAGCTTTTAAATAATTGAGCAGGTACAGTGACAGAGCTTTTTAATTATTGTACAGTACGATTAGCTAGCTTTGTAATCATTGTACAGTACTGTCACGCTGCTTTGTAGTAATGGTGTAGTACTGTTACCTGACTTTGTAATCGTTGCTATGAAGAAGAAGAAGAAGAAAAAGAAAAAAAAGAAGAAGAAGAAAAAGAAGAAGAAGAAGAAGAAGAAGAAGAAGAAGAAGAAGAAGAAGAAGAAGAAGAAGAAGAAGAAGAAGAAGAAGAAGAAGAAGAAGAAAATGAAGAAGAAGAAGAAGAAGAAGAAGAAGAAGAAGAAGAAGAAGAAGAAGAAGAAGAAGAAGAAGAAGAAGAAGAAGAAGAAGAAGAAGATGATGATGATGATGAGGAAGAAGAAGAAAAAGAAGAAGAAGAAGAAGAAGAAGAAGAAGAAGAAGAAGAAGAAGAAGAAGAAGAAGAAGAAGAAGAAGAAGAAGAAGAAGAAGAAGGAGGAGGAGGAGGAGGAGGAGAGAAGAGCAGGGAAAAAAGAAGAAGAAAGAGAAGACAAAGAAGAAGTAGTAAAAGAAGAAGAAGAAGGAGGAGGAACAGAAGAATAAGAAAAAGAAAGGAGGAGGAGGAGAAGGAGAGTGGAATATAATAATATGATAATAACAATAATAATAATAATAATAATAATAATAATAATAATAATAATAATAATAACAACCAGATAAACAACAATAATGACAACAGCAACAACAGGAAGAAGAATCTAAATCGCTTACTTTTACTACAGGCAGCGATCTCTATCTCTTTATCGCGGAAAGATTTGGCCATGTTATCGCTCTGGGACTGAATTTTGCTTATTGTTCCCAGCGCGCTGCGAATGAATGGTTGCCAGGTGGGAGTCTGATGCTTCGGTTGTACTTATTTTTTACATCGAACTTACCAAACCCTCTCTTGTCTCTGCCCAAATGCTCACACAACCCATCTCTTGGCTCCCTAGTTACTTATCAAACTCATCGCTTTAGTCATCCATCCGTCTATTCGTCAATATAGGCTCCCACTTATCTACCATCCATCTGTCTTTCCGATCATCCATTTATCCATCTATTCTTCTATCCCCTCATCCATCTGTCTTTTCATCCACAATATATCCACTCATCCATACATTCGTCAATTTATTTCATCTTCCATCCACTCAAACGTGCATCCACTCGCCCCTCAATCCACCCATTCATCTATTTGTTCGCATACGCACATAAACACAAAACTCATACACATTTTAATACGGACACTGGAACACACACACACACACAGAGAGAGAGAGAGAGAGAGAGAGAGAGAGAGAGAGAGAGAGAGAGAGAGAGAAAGAAAGAAATGACAGACGGAGATACAAGCAGACATTGCCACATTCATTCATTCATTCAGTAGCATGTCCCTCGCGGAACCTCGCAGCCATAACAACCCTCCGGAAAACCTTCCTATCCTGAGCAAGATGTCCTGCGTCTGATACACCCATCTGGAGATCATCTGCCACATCCTGCACCCATCTTCTCCCTGGCCTTCCTCTTCCTCTCTTCCCAGGCATATACCCCTCCATTATTGTTTTCTCTAGACTTCCATGACGTTTCAAGTGACCAAAATATTTCAATTTTCTTTGTTTTATTGTCTTTACTAGCCAACCCTCTTCAATATTCAGCTCTTGAAGTATGGATGCATTTGTTCTTTTCTTTACCCAAGATATTCTTAGAATCTGTCTGTAACATTTATATTCAAATGCATTTATGCGCTGTTCCGCTTGTTTAGTAAGTGTCCAGGTCTCACAGGCATATGTTGCAATGGGAAAGATGCATGCTCTTAAAAATCTGACCTTTGTAATTCTATCTGTACAATTCCATAATTTATTCAGTTGTTTTAGTCTTTGAAGAGCAATTGATAGTCGCCGTTTAATTTCTTTCATTGTGTCACCATTGTTGGTAACCAGTGACCCAAGATATTCGAAATTTTCCACCACTTCCAATCTTCCATTGCCACATAAATCAGCATAATATTAGAGAACCCCACTCACCCCCTCTACCACCCCAGTACCAACCGTATAGTAAAAGTCTCTGTTTGACACCATTAGAAAGGGAGGAATGTTAGACAGGCCTGCGTGCCCAATTGTTGTCCCTTTCACAATACAGATCGTTCAGTTTGGTATATTATTTGTTGATCAACTGAATGCTGATAGCGTCAAACATGGTCTCCTACTGCAGCTAATGAGCTCAATATCATAACTAAGAATGTGAGATGTCCTAAATGATAGGCTGCAACAATAGGAAGAGATCACATTAAAAATGAAGAATGTTGAACTAAGAATCGACATCACAGCACTCGGGACACTCCCACAAGCGCTCCGTCACAATCTTCAGAAGCAAGCGAAGAGTTCCTATTCCGGTGGCACCAGTAACTGTCTGCTTTTACACCTGTCTTGCCTTTCCCTTAAGTGTTGAGCATCAGCGAGATCCACTGGTAACTCCTCGCAGCGCCATTCTTCTCAGACCGTAACGACCTATTTGTGCCTCCGCAATGTTCACTCGCTCCCAATGGCCCTTACAACATTTCATCAATTCACCACCAAGTGGCGCAGAACCGGACAGTCTTTCTGATTGCTCGTTTCCCAACACACCAGCATTACCTAAAGAAAATATCCAAAGGACACTAAAAGTGAAGAAATTAAATGAACACTATGGCAGAAACTAATCAAACAGTTCATTAAACTGCAACGGTTGAAATAGTTCTTGTTACCTGACAAGAATGCCATGTTACCAGCTACCACAGACAGCAAACTGAAGATTATAACGTAAAAAGATCAAGTGGGAGCTAACGGCAAAATACGAAATAGCGGCATTAAAAAGAACCCTAAAGAAACGAACATCAACTTATACAAGGCATTAGGAAAAAGCACCCAGAATAAAGCCATGTGGGTACGTCTGGGATGCACAAGAGAGATCCCGGTAGTATGTATGTGATACATACTTGCACTGCGACTAGTACAGACAGACTTGAAGTGCTGCAAGCAAATTCTGCGATACATACTTGCACTGCGACTAGTACAGACAGACTTGAAGTGCTGCAAGCAAATTCTGCGATACATACTTGCACTGCAACTAGTACAGACAGACTTGGAAGTGCTGCAAGCAAATTATATCTCTGAAAAGCTGCTGACAAGAAGCACACTCAGCCTAAAGGGCTAGGTAGAGCTAAGGGTCACATACTGAAAGAGGAAAGTTTTGGTTGGCATATGCTGAAGACACAATTAGACAAGTGTTGGACATCCTATACCTCGGCTACTAGTGTGACAACATAATTCACGCATGTCAACACAAAGACGTACCCAAGCCGCGCCTTCAACCTTTCATTTTCATGATTTCTGGTCACCAATTGTTTGTACATGGCCTGCACACACAGATTAAAAAATAAAAATTAGTCTCTCATCTGACAAGATGTCTGTTGCAGTGACTGCACTTACAATTAAATAGATAGTCTTTTGTCTTGAGCCAAGGTGACGCATACAGCAGAGGTTATAGCTCTCCATGTCTGGCGGTTTGTTGCCACCTGTCTTAGGTCTAGGATGTTCATTATGCCCCTGGTTGAGCCTTCCTTGATGATGGTTCTACCCAAGGTCTTTCTTAGTCTTCCCCGGTTTCTTTTCCCTTTCGGTGTCCAATTGATGGTTTTTACTGGAGAGTCTTGTCTTATCCATTGTGAGCACATAGCTGACAATAACCTTCACAAATTCTACCCCCGGACATATGAACAAAACAGACCCAGTCAAAAATTTTTGCCTACGTACTGGAGACTGCAAACGAAATAAACAGTTACATGAAGTAGCCAAACAGATCTCTGTCAGTATCTTTCTGCTAAACAAACCCCAGAACATGTCATCTTCTAGAGCAGCAGATAAGCAACATGTGGCCACACCCAGTAATCCTTGCAAGTAAGCTTTTATGGAAACCTAAGACACCTTGAGCTGACATCCTAGTTTAGCGGCCTCAGTGGATTCAGCATACCCATACCCACTCTTTGCTATCAGTGCTAGGCATGGTAACTCACAACAAACGGTAAAAGATAATTAGTAACCACGGAAAAGAGATGTAAGAGAAGGGCTGCAGAAGTGACCAGAAGAGATAAAAACATAAATGAAGTCATAGAAGAACAAGTCGGCACAGAACATTTCCTAAACGCATACTAAGACAATTAAAAAAAAAAGGTTTGCCCACTTAGGGTAAATGCTTTGTGACGTCATTTAAGGAACACACCTAAAGAAGAGATGGCCCAATAGCAGCAAGTAGACCAAGAAATAACAAGACATAAAGATAAGATTAGGGAAACTCCACAATAGCATATGTGTTGTATATGGTCGAGACCACCAGAAGAACAACGAGCAGAACCATATACATACCTCGACATCTAAAGCGGTAAAAAAAAAAAAAAACGCGAAGAAGAAGAGGAGGAAGAAAAAAAAACTGGATTAAGCACATGATTACAGGTCACTGAACTCGCGTTGATTTAAAAAAAAAATTGTATGTCTGGCGGTATGTAACGTGCACAGCACCGAACCTTTTTTGTCATTATCGTGTTTTTTCCCCCTTACTGTAATAGACCCACTATGTAGTGAGTAAAGTAAAAGTAAAGATCCCTTACCACGCCTTTAGGCGCATCGGGCATATGGGAAGAGTACCCATAATTTTACAGTCCAGTCGGCACTAGGTGGGTAATATGGTCAGCATTATGCCCGCCGTCTCTACTTCTCCAGGACATACATCCTGGTACCCATTTTAGGCTGGGTCGACCTGCGACGCCCCATACCATGATAAAAACCACGCAGCCAGCAGTGGGTGTCGATCGCGGTACGTTGGAATTACGAGTCGGTCTCGCAAGGCCTTTACCTCAGGGGCCGCGTTAGCGAAGTAGATAGGAGACTCGCTTTTAAATCCAGCTGCGACTCGCTGCAACCACGGTCGGCGTTCGAAACCGGGTGGTTCTCGGGGTTCCCCTAGCTCTAGGAAATGGGTACTAGAGTGACAATCTGGGGTAAGTGGAGTAACACAGCGTGCGGACGGCGACACAGGCGGACAGTTTCTTATCAGCTGTCCGTACTTGTGGCAGAGCACTTATGGCTTATAACCGTATGCAATGACTCTGGTTCACATCTCCCGATTTTTTTCCCAACGCCTAATCCACGGACGCCGCTTTGTAGTGAGTACCAGTACATTTTTTTTTCAAGGAACAAAGCACTGTAAATAATTATGATTACTGAGTAACTCAAAGATAAACAAATATGCATTCATTGAAACCTAGAAAGATATTCCCAAAGAGAAAGCTACCCACCTCTTCTTTTACTCGCATCCTGTGAATTTGATCCTCTAAATCTGCTACCCGTTTTTTGATCTGCTCCTTGTCATCGGCCAGCCTAGCATTCTGCCTTTGTGTCGCCTCCACAGTCGACTCCAAAGTCTTCAGCTGTTGCTATTAACCACGGGATAAAGTGTGAGGACAGTTGAGTGTGACGCAGAACGGTGCATTAAGCAAAATTGCTCAGAACTCTGCATATTTCATATTACCAAAAGTGTACCTAGGGTCTTTGATACCAATGGCTGAAAAGCGTTGGTTGGATGGGAGGAGCGGGGAATTAATACTTTTTTGTATAGGTAATTTGACTCATCCATTGCTAAGTTTTGGGGGTACATTTAACGACTTTGTGTGCATAATCAGGGAGCCTATGTAATTCCTTTGTAAGTAGAATTCAAAAGATATAATTTTTTTTTGTTTAAATAAATGTAAGCGGTGCCTATCAAGGTTGAGTGTTTACACTTGTGTAAAGTGACACCATTCAAATCTTTTTTTTTTTTTAAACTAAATCGCACTGTGGTCCTTACAGATGAGGACTTGCCACTTAAAAAGTACTGAATTTGAGCATCTTCCTTTCTTGCGATACCCTAGGTATGCCCCTGAATGGTACATACAGATCGTAATAGTGATTGGAATGTTACAAAAAAACTTAGAACAGTGCAGTTATTTTTGCTTATAGCTCGAAGTAGTGCATACAGAGTTGCCTTTAGCTCGTAACAGTGCACACAATGTTAAGTACATTTCCGGAAAATGCCTAGTTTTACAAAGAACTGGAAGTCGCCGTGGTGCAGCGGCTAGATGCTCGACTGCGGAGTTGATGGTCAATGGTTCTTCTTCTTCTTCTTCTTGTTCACCGGCTGTGAATTCCGGCGGGAAGTCGCGGTTGTTTGTCCAAAATGGACTTTTGGCTTTTACCTTGACCTGAGTTTTGCGTGTACATCCGTTTTACGTCATGGGTTCAAGCTCAGATGCAGACGAACTCTGCTCAAAAATGACATTGGCTCCCCAGATCGATAAAGCGTAGAAGGGGCCCCAGGTGCAGTACCGTGAAATAAAGGCGGCCGGCGTGATGCTGACCACATCACCCACCAAGTACCGATTGGTCTATAAAATAGAGGTCTAGTCCTGTATTCTCAATACGCCAAAAGATGTGGAAAAGGGATCGTTAGTTTTTGTTTTTTTTACTACACAGAACTATGAACAGCACGTATAGCTGTTTACAAACCTTTAACAAGCAGTTACAGTCTTTATACAAAGCTCTAATAATGCATCTAATATGAAACAGCACTCGAAACCGTGCATTCGCACATTTCCTACAGATCGGAGCAGTGCATATTATGTTATAGCTATGCACAACACCGGACAACACATAACACGTTTTAAGAGTCCTTGCCGTGTGGCGGTGGTAGTCATGTCAACGAGTGAAATACCCAGCAGATTTAAGGTTTTGAACAACGGATAAACATCATGGCACACGGGTGTAACCCATAAGTGCTCCGTACTTCTTCTTAGTCAAGTCTGAGTCCGAAGAAGCTCAGCACAGTGCACAGGCTCTATAGCACGGACGAGGATCCTGAAATACTTTCGGTAAATTTTTAAAACTTTTGCCTGTGCAGCGCCGTATGGCTACTATTTTAGATTTCAAACTGCAAAATTATTTTTTACGCACGCAACAATGCACACGGGCGTCTGATCTCACTACCCAGAGACCAGGGAGAAATACTCGAAGTCCGAGTGCACGTGAAAAAATCCTAGCCCGGAACCTCCAGCACTCGAGGCGGACACCATGCCACGAGACCACGCAGCCCCGTAAATACCCAGCAGAAGAAGTTGCTGTGGGAGCCAAAAAGATTATGATCATTTTCATCATTCTCATTTTCATCATTACCTGCCGTGCCGTTAAGCGTAGACTGTCACGTGTCTCCATTTCACACTTTAGCTATCTTCTTCTTCGGCTATCTCTGATGATGCGCCTAATGCCATGTGAACCATAAACTGAGATATCATCTGAAGATCTCTTATGGGAGTAGCCACATTGTGCTTCACAGCTCCTGCAGAAGAGGACAGCGTGGCCAACCCAAACGATCACCAGGATCACGGATAGGATAAGTGTTGTTGTCTCAGCCTCATCCACAAGGATAAGCCATCCAGGTTTTTATTTCTTTGCTTACCCTTTGCTCGGTTTCCATCAAAATTGCCAGTATTTACCTAAATTCTTTTATCACTACCTTTCCATGACATTATATATATATACATATAAACAGACCGACTGGCTACGTCTAATTTTTCTTTCCTACTTACGGTGTTTATCTGTATCGACAAGGACAGCGTCTTAAATTTAATAAGAGCATACGGTGAATGTAGGGAAGTTGAAGGTCAACAAGCATAGATTACAACACAGCATCTGACACTGAAGGATGGATGCAGCGAGAGGAGATGATGTGGGGTGGCACTGAGGCGAGACCTGGATCCGCCTTGCGATTAATTATGGTAACACAGATTGCTCAGAGAGAGTCAAATTAGGACTACAAAACCGGAGTTACTGAGACATAGAAGGGACGCCAGTTTAGTGGCATGACAGTCAAAGGGCTGGAAATATAGACAGACAGGAGAAGTAGATTAATCTTTCCGTTAGATGAAGCCAGACAACGGACCAAGAATCTGGGAATAGCTGAGAATGCCAGGTTGACGGGTGACAGTAACATTACAAATCACCCACGCTTTCAGGGAAAAGGATACAAAGAGAAACGGAGAACGGGAGAGAGAATGCAGTACAAGGAGATGACCCGTTAGGGCCAGGCGTGTTTAACCTATAGGTCGAGAATAAGAATGGTAGCTTGTCATTATAACCAGTTTACTGTATAGCCGAAGAGTTTAACGAAAAAGAAAGCAAACTACCAACTTGTTTAGGTCGGTTCTGTGGCTAAGTCGATGCGAACGCTTCGTAATGCCGGGATGTCAGGTTCGATCCCAGGTGCGGGCCATGCGCCTTGCGTTGGTTTCGACAGTGGTATCAAGAAAGCCGACCGTCCAGTAAGCAATGGCAAACTACTAGACGTAATTTGCATAGAAAAACAACACAACATCCAGGGGCTGTTGAGGTTGGTTCTGCAACGTCCTGTAAAGGATACGCAACTAAACTAACCTAATACTTTTTAGGAGTAGCCGAGATGTACCTAAAAGAGAACACAGCAAAAACTTCGTTAGAAGAAAAGATATTTGAACTCCGTATTAGAAGTGAGTTTACAAACATTCCATAACAGTCAATAACCTGTTAGAGGTGTGACGCATACGTCACATCAACTTATACTGAATTGTTAATCATCATTGTGTAAATGAAATCATCGTCCTACCTGAACTGAATTTGTGGTTTATGATAAATAAACCTAATTTCATTAATTTGTTTGATAATGTGATGTTAAAACTAAGACTATCTAACACCCTTTTCCGTTAAGGCACACCTCAATGAGCTTAGGGTTGGGGTGGGGGAAGAAAAAGGGGGGGGGGGGGGTATTGGCGGGCGTAGAAAACTAGATTGTGTCACATGAACTTCTTAATATTCAGAAGCAATAGTTAATCAGGCATTACACTTTGCTAAGGAGAGAAAGTGTTAAAGAGGAAATCAGTACCTTCATCAATCTGACCGAGCTGGCAATATTCCTGAAGTTGTGGCTTGCAGACATCTCAGCGTAGCGGGCCCTCTCCAGGGCTATGGACAGGTCGTTAACCTCCTGTCTGTGTTCTTCTGCCAGTGTCGACATTTTCTTTTTGAAGTCCCTCTCGATCTCTTTTTGAGTCAGCACATTGTGAGTGTCAGTGGCTGCCTGGCATCCGACAAGAACATGCGGGACATGAGTTTAGTTTCGTTAATAGCCAATAACATAGCACTAGGGGTATTCAGATAAGGACATGGCTTCAGGAGATATCTATACAAGCCAATCTTTTTCTTCTGCCTTTCTATCCTCTAATGGAGCATAGGCCCTCAACCAACTCAGGCCAAGTCGTTCTATCCTTCGCCATTAAATGAAGCTTTCCCCATGTCCTCCCCATCTTTCTAACTTCATTCTCCAGCTCTCTTCTCCGTGTATTGTTGGGCCTTCCTTTATGCCTATGCGCCTGTGGGATCCAATGAAAAGACATTATAGTTATGCTGTTCTCCTGTTTCCTCAGTGTGTGCCCAATCGAACGCCAGCGTCTTTTCCTCACCTCGTGGTCCACTGGAGCCTGTTTAGTTCTCTCCCAAAGTTCTACATTAGTTATTCTATAACACCATTTAATTCCCTCTATTCTGCGCAGGCACCAGTTAATGAATGTCTGTAATTTATTAGTATTTGCATTAGTTGTTCTCCATTTTTTCGCCCCATACACAAGTATTGATTTGACATTAGAATTAAAAAAATTTTACTTTAATATTTCTTTTAATTTCTTTTTACCTCCACAAATTCTCTAGTGCTATGAAAGCTCCTCTTGCCTTTTGTATTCTTATTTTAATATCTCTATCAGCGGGCTCCAATTCTAAAGGTAGCGTTAGATGTTTCCTGTACTTATTTTAGTCTGGGTCAACCTCGTAGTCCTTGGTCATTTACACACTCCAGTCTGGCTGAGGGTTCAAACCCAAGATCTTTAGGCCAGCAGGCAAGCGACTACCCACATCACTACAATGACTCCCTTAGAGCAATGAAATATATTCTTCTCCTGTTTCTTGGTGTTCGCTTTCGTAAGGTCAGGTCAGACCGTCATATTGGCTGCATTTATGAACTCGCATGTCAGCAGCAGATCCTTCGTGGTTCCCCATAGCGTGCTCTGCACACTTTGCTCTTGAGGTCAGGTTTGTTCTCGCAGTTGTTACGTATAGCACGCAGGTCTGCATAAGGTTCGCAGGTGTGCCTGGTTCCTCTCTGTCTTGCACACTGGCATCATTTGCATCCTCCTCTATTTCCACTTCTTCCGTTAAGCATTTGCTTTCACTTCAGATCTTTTCATGTGTAGCGCCTGCATTAGTAGTTGTTCTGGCTGCATTCTTACTAAACGACCAAAACATGCGATTTTCTGTCTCTCAATGAATTTGCTGCATGCTGCTGTTCCTACAGTCTGTCTGATATCATTTCAAACTTTGACTCGGATGGTAAGTTAGCTGCTTTTCTCAGACATCTCATTTTACAAGTGTGGTAATTTTACGTGTGTTTACCTTTGATAAGTCGGCTCTGTGGCCAAGTCGATGCGAACGCTTCGCTTCGTAATGCCGGGATGCCAGGTTCGACCCCAGCTGCGGGCAATGCGCCTTGCGTTGGTTTCGACAGTGGTATCAAGAAAGCCGACCGTCCAGAGGCAATGGCAAACTACTGGACGTAAATTGCCAAGAGAAACCACACAACAGCCAGGGGCTGTTAGGGTTGGTTCTGCAACGTCCTGTAAAGGATATGCAACTTTTTTTTTAACCTTTGATAAGACACGCACACTGTGTAGTCTGTGTAGATCTTTATTTCATGTATGCTGCAGCTGAGCCTGCAGTGTCCTTTTCTTAAATGTTGCACGTTGTGCATTTAAAATATATTCAAGGTAAAACCGAAATTGTGTTGCGACAGAAACAATCCAGCACATAATACGTGGTGATAATAAAAAAAAAAAACAGTGTTCAACACAACATTGTTACCAACACAAGGCTATCAATGTCAAACATGGACACTGTCTTCAGAAGACAGAAGGAAAATAGTCACGACAGAAATGAAATGTTTGCTAGATGTAACGATGATATCAGGGACAGAAGCGGCACAGAACCAATACTGAACTTTATAGGTAGACAACAAATCTTGTGAGTTTGGCCATGAAACAAGATTGGCAGCAGACAGGGCACCACAGAGAGCAATGTTTTACAGATGCAACGGAAACAGAACCAGAGGTCCACTACGCAGAACAAGCACCACAGAAGTATCAGATACTGAAAAGTATTTTCTACAAAGCGAACAAAAGAGGCCGTTCCAGATATCTCTTCCTGCCCTAATGCCTCGAGGTATTCCATGACTAGAGAAAATAAGAATAAAAAGAAGATAACAATCACGGAATCATTGACAAATAAACTCATTAAATACAAACTTCGACACTAAAGGGTGATGATCAGAAAAGGAACTTATGTACATCTATATAACCCAACATTTTTACCAGTGCGTTCTTCTTTTCTGTTAGCAATATTTGTTTTGTGCCGCTAGGAGAGGCACTTTAACTAAACATTTGAAGCCAAATTAGGGTTATGATGTTGTGAAGTCTCAGGTGAACAGTGAATGCTTCGATCCACATTTTTCTAAGTCTCTTTCTGCCTCTTGTGGTTTCCATTTTCAGACGTTCTCGCTGCTGACATCGTTGGGCTCATTCTCATCAGGTGGCCGGGAAATATTTTGCTTGTCAGTGAACATAGCCAGTGGTATCTCCCCCAAAATATCTTGCTTGTCAATGAACATAGCCAGCGGTATCTCCCCCAAAATATCTTGCTTGTCAATGAACATAGCCAGTGGTATCTCCACCAAAATATCTTGCTTGTCAATGAACATAGCCAGTGGTATCTCCCCCAAAATATCTTGCTTGTCAAAGAACATAGCCAGTGGTATCTCCCCCAAAATGTCTTGCTTGTCAATGAACATAGCCAGTGGTATCTCCTCCAAAATATCTTGCTTGTCAATGAACATAGCCAGTGGTATCTCCCCCAAAATATCTTGCTTGTCAATGAACATAGCCAGTGGTATCTCCCCCAAAATGTCTTGCTTGTTAAAAAACATTGCCAGCGGTATCTCCCACAAAATATCTTGCTTGTCAATTAACATAGCCAGTGGTATCACCCCCAAAATATCCTGCTTGTCAATGAACATAGCCAGTGGTATCTCCTCCAAAATATCTTGCTTGTCAATGAACATAGCCAGTGGTATCTCCTCCAAAATATCTTGCTTGTCAATGAACATAGCCAGCGGTATCTCCCCCAAAATATCTTGTTTGTCAATTAACATTGCCAGTGGTATCTCCTCCAAAATATCTTGCTTGTCAATGAACATAGCCAGTGGTATCTGCCCCAAAATAGCTTGCTTGTCAATGAACATAGCCAGTGGTATCTCCCCCAAAATGTCATGCTTGTCAAAAAACATTGCCAGCGATATCTCCCATAAAATATCTTGCTTGTCAATTAACATAGCCAGTGGTATCTCTCCCAAAATATCTTGCTTGTCAATAAACATAGCCAGTGGTATCTCCCACAAAATGTCTTGCTTGTCAATGAACATAGCCAGTGGTATCTCCCCTAAAATATCTTGCTTGACAATGAACATAGCCAGTGGTATCTCCCCCAAAATGTCTTGCTTGTCAATGAACATAGCCAGTGGTATCTCCCCCAAAATATCTTGCTTGTCAACGAACATAGCCAGTGGTATCTCCCCCAAAATGTCTTGCTTGTCATTGAAAGTAGCCAGTGGTATCTCCCCCCCCCCCCCCACCCCCCAATATCTTGCTTGTCAATGAACATAGCCAGTGGTGTCTCCCCCATAATATCTTGCTTGTCAATGAACATAGCCAGTGGTATCTCCACCCAAAATATCTTGCTTGGTAATGAACATAGCCAGTGGTATCTACCCCAAAATATCTTGCTTGTCAATGAACATAGCCAGTGGTATCTCCCCCAAATATCTTGCTTGCCAATGAACATAGCCAGTGGTATCTCCCCCAAAATATCTTGCTTGTCAATGAACATAGCTAGTGGTATCTCCCCCAAAATATCTTGCTTGTCAATTAACATAGCCAGTGGTATCTCCCCCAAAATCTTGCTTGGCAATGAACATAGCCAGTGGTATCTCCCCAAAAATATTTTGCTTGTCAATGAACATGGCCAGTTGTATCTTCTCCAAAATGTCTTGCTTGTCAATGAACATAGCCAGAGGTATCTCCCCCACAATATCTTGCTTGTCAATGAACATTGCGAGTGGTATCTTCCCCCACGATATCTTGCTTGTCAATGAACATAGCCAGTGTTATCTCCCCCCAAAATATCTTGCTTGTCAATGAACATAGCCAGTGGTATCTCCCCCAAAATGTCTTGCTTGTCAATGAACATAGCCAGTGGTATCTCCCCCCCCCCCAATATCTTGCTTGTCAATGAACATAGCCAGGTGTATCTCACCCAAAATGTCTTGCTTGTCAATGAACATAACTAGTGGTATCTCCCTCAAAATGTCTTGCTTTTCAATGAACATAACCAGTGGTATCTCCCCCAAAATGTCTTGCTTGTCAATGAACATGGCCAGTGGTATCTCCCCCAAAATATCTTGCAATAAAAGAAAACGTCTCCTTTATATATATATATATATATATATATATATATATATATATATATATATATATATATATATATATATATATATATATATATATATATATATATATATATATATATATATGTGTGTATATGTGTGTATATGTGTGTATATGTGTGTATATGTGTGTATATGTGTGTATATGTGTGTATATGTGTGTATATGTGTGTGTATGTGTGTGTATGTGTGTGTATGTGTGTGTATGTGTGTGTATGTGTGTGTATGTGTGTGTATGTGTGTGTATGTGTGTGTATGTGTGTGTATGTGTGTATATGTGTGTGTATGTGTGTATATGTGTGTATATGTGTGTATATGTGTGTATATGTGTGTATATGTGTGTATATGTGTGTATATGTGTGTATATGTGTGTATATGTGTGTATATGTGTGTATATGTGTGCATGTGTGCATATGTGTGCATATGTGTGCATATGTGTGCATATGTGTGCATATGTGTGCATATGTGTGCATATGTGTGCATATGTGTGCATATGTGTGCATATGTGTGCATATGTGTGCATATGTGTGCATATGTGTGCATATGTGTGCATATGTGTGCATATGTGTGCATATGTGTGCATATGTGTGCATATGTGTGCATATGTGTGCATATGTGTGCATATGTGTGCATATGTGTGCATATGTGTGCATATGTGTGCATATGTGTGCATATGTGTGCATATGTGTGCATATGTGTGCATATGTGTGCATATGTGTGCATATGTGTGCATATGTGTGCATATGTGTGCATATGTGTGCATATGTGTGCATATGTGTGTATATGTGTGTATATGTGTGTATATGTGTGTATATGTGTGCATATGTGTGCATATGTGTGCATATGTGTGTATATGTGTGTATATGTGTGTATATGTGTGTATATGTGTGTATATGTGTGTCTGTGTGTGTGTCTGTGTGTGTGTCTGTGTGTGTCTGTGTGTCTGTGTGTGTCTGTGTGTGTCTGTGTGTGTCTGTGTGTGTCTGTGTGTGTCTGTGTGTGTCTGTGTCTGTCTGTGTGTGTCTGTCTGTGTGTGTCTGTCTGTGTGTGTCTGTCTGTGTGTGTCTGTCTGTGTGTGTCTGTCTGTGTGTGTCTGTCTGTGTGTGTCTGTCTGTGTGTGTCTGTCTGTGTGTGTCTGTCTGTGTGTGTCTGTCTGTGTGTGTCTGTCTGTGTGTGTCTGTCTGTGTGTGTCTGTCTGTGTGTGTCTGTCTGTGTGTGTCTGTCTCTGTGTGTCTGTCTCTGTGTGTCTGTCTCTGTGTGTCTGTCTCTGTGTGTCTGTCTCTGTGTGTCTGTCTCTGTGTGTCTGTCTCTGTGTGTCTGTCTCTGTGTGTCTGTCTCTGTGTGTCTGTCTCTGTGTGTCTGTCTCTGTGTGTCTGTCTCTGTGTGTCTGTCTCTGTGTGTCTGTCTCTGTGTGTCTGTCTGTGTGTGTCTGTCTGTGTGTGTCTGTCTGTGTGTGTCTGTCTGTGTGTGTCTGTCTGTGTGTGTCTGTCTGTGTGTGTCTGTCTGTGTGTGTCTGTCTGTGTGTGTCTGTCTGTGTGTGTCTGTCTGTGTGTGTGTGTCTGTCTGTGTGTGTCTGTCTGTCTGTCTGTGTGTGTCTGTCTGTGTGTGTCTGTCTGTGTGTGTCTGTCTGTGTGTGTCTGTCTGTGTGTGTCTGTCTGTGTGTGTCTGTCTGTGTGTGTCTGTCTGTGTGTGTCTGTCTGTGTGTGTCTGTCTGTGTGTGTCTGTCTGTGTGTGTCTGTCTGTGTGTGTCTGTCTGTGTGTGTCTGTCTGTGTGTGTCTGTCTGTGTGTGTGTGTCTGTGTGTGTGTGTCTGTGTGTGTGTGTCTGTGTGTGTGTGTCTGTGTGTGTCTGTCTGTGTGTGTCTGTCTCTGTGTGTCTGTCTGTGTGTGTCTGTCTCTGTGTGTCTGTCTCTGTGTGTCTGTCTCTGTGTGTCTGTCTCTGTGTGTCTGTCTCTGTGTGTCTGTCTGTGTGTGTCTGTCTGTGTGTGTCTGTCTCTGTGTGTCTGTCTCTGTGTGTCTGTCTCTGTGTGTCTGTCTCTGTGTGTCTGTCTCTGTGTGTCTGTCTCTGTGTGTCTGTCTGTGTGTGTCTGTCTGTGTGTGTCTGTCTGTGTGTGTCTGTCTGTGTGTGTCTGTCTGTGTGTGTCTGTCTGTGTGTGTCTGTCTGTGTGTGTCTGTCTGTGTGTGTCTGTCTGTGTGTGTCTGTCTGTGTGTGTCTGTCTGTGTGTGTCTGTCTGTGTGTGTCTGTCTGTGTGTGTCTGTCTGTGTGTGTCTGTCTGTGTGTGTCTGTCTGTGTGTGTCTGTCTGTGTGTGTCTGTCTGTGTGTGTCTGTCTGTGTGTGTCTGTCTGTGTGTGTCTGTCTGTGTGTGTCTGTCTGTGTGTGTCTGTCTGTGTGTGTCTGTCTGTGTGTGTCTGTCTGTGTGTGTCTGTCTGTGTGTGTCTGTCTGTGTGTGTCTGTCTGTGTGTGTCTGTCTGTGTGTGTGTCTGTCTGTGTGTGTCTGTCTGTGTGTGTCTGTCTGTGTGTGTCTGTCTGTGTGTGTCTGTCTGTGTGTGTCTGTCTGTGTGTGTCTGTCTGTGTGTGTCTGTCTGTGTGTGTCTGTCTGTGTGTGTCTGTCTGTGTGTGTCTGTCTGTGTGTGTCTGTCTGTGTGTGTCTGTCTGTCTGTGTGTGTCTGTCTGTGTGTGTCTGTCTGTGTCTGTCTGTCTGTGTCTGTCTGTCTGTGTCTGTCTGTCTGTGTCTGTCTGTCTGTGTCTGTCTGTCTGTGTCTGTCTGTCTGTGTCTGTCTGTCTGTGTCTGTCTGTCTGTGTCTGTCTGTGTGTGTCTGTCTGTCTGTGTCTGTCTGTCTGTGTCTGTCTGTCTGTGTCTGTCTGTCTGTGTCTGTCTGTCTGTGTCTGTCTGTCTGTGTCTGTCTGTCTGTGTCTGTCTGTCTGTGTCTGTCTGTCTGTGTCTGTCTGTCTGTGTCTGTCTGTCTGTGTCTGTCTGTCTGTGTCTGTCTGTCTGTGTCTGTCTGTCTGTCTGTGTCTGTCTGTCTGTGTCTGTCTGTCTGTGTCTGTCTGTCTGTGTCTGTCTGTCTGTGTCTGTCTGTCTGTGTCTGTCTGTCTGTGTCTGTCTGTCTGTGTCTGTCTGTGTCTGTCTGTGTCTGTCTGTCTGTGTCTGTCTGTCTGTGTCTGTCTGTCTGTGTCTGTCTGTCTGTGTCTGTCTGTCTGTGTCTGTCTGTCTGTGTCTGTCTGTCTGTGTCTGTCTGTCTGTGTCTGTCTGTCTGTGTCTGTCTGTCTGTGTCTGTCTGTCTGTGTCTGTCTGTCTGTGTCTGTCTGTCTGTGTCTGTCTGTCTGTGTCTGTCTGTCTGTGTCTGTCTGTCTGTGTCTGTCTGTCTGTGTCTGTCTGTCTCTGTCTGTCTGTCTGTGTCTGTCTGTCTGTGTCTGTCTGTGTCTGTCTGTCTGTGTCTGTCTGTCTGTGTCTGTCTGTCTGTGTCTGTCTGTCTGTGTCTGTCTGTCTGTGTCTGTCTGTCTGTGTCTGTCTGTCTGTGTCTGTCTGTCTGTGTCTGTCTGTCTGTGTCTGTCTGTCTGTGTGTGTGTGTGTGTGTGTGTGTGTGTGTGTGTGTGTGTGTGTGTGTGTGTGTGTGTGTGTGTGTGTGTGTGTGTGTGTGTGTGTGTGTGTGTGTGTGTGTGTGTGTGTGTGTGTGTGTGTGTGTGTGTGTGTGTGTGTGTGTGTGTGTGTGTGTGTGTGTGTGTGTGTGTGTGTGTGTGTGTGTGTGTGTGTGTGTGTGTGTGTGTGTGTGTGTGTGTGTGTGTGTGTGTGTGTGTGTGTGTGTGTGTGTGTGTGTGTGTGTGTGTGTGTGTGTGTGTGTGTGTGTGTGTGTGTGTGTGTGTGTGTGTGTGTGTGTGTGTGTGTGTGTGTGTGTGTGTGTGTGTGTGTGTGTGTGTGTGTGTGTGTGTGTGTGTGTGTGTGTGTGTGTGTGTGTGTGTGTGTGTGTGTGTGTGTGTGTGTGTGTGTGTGTGTGTGTGTGTGTGTGTGTGTGTGTGTGTGTGTGTGTGTGTGTGTGTGTGTGTGTGTGTGTGTGTGTGTGTGTGTGTGTGTGTGTGTGTGTGTGTGTGTGTGTGTGTGTGTGTGTGTGTGTGTGTGGGGTTCTTCCTGTCAATGGTTTTCAGATGAAAATCCGCAGGGTTTAAGAATTACGGTGGACTTATGTCCTTCTCTGACCCGTACAGCTTTGTCTTTACAGGAAAACTAACTGGTCAACCCTAGGAGCTCCCCACTCCATGAGTTATGTGTTAAAAGCATCTTAGGACACAGAACATTCCCATAAGCGCTCCGTCCCCGTCTTAAGCAGCAAACGCAGAGTTCCAATTCCGATGGTACCTGTGACACTCTGATTGTATGTCGGCCTCGCCCTTTTCCTGTGTGCTGGGCGTCGGGCAGAACCCTCTGGTCACGCCTCGATGCACCGCTCTCTTTAGACTATCATGATCTATGTGTATACGCGTACTGTTTACTGTCAACTGTCAGTAGCACTACTGTCTGCCTTACCACATTTTAGTGGTGTAGTAGGGGGCCTTTAGCCTGAGGATTCAGGACTGCCTGGCTAGTGCTGTCGCTAGGGACTGTGCAGGTTATGATGTTTATAACCCCCCCCCCCCACCATGATCATCCCCTTACCAAGTGCCGTTACTCGCCCCTTCCCCCCCTTCCCCCCCCCCTCACCCCCCCCCTCCAAAAAAAAAATTTACTATACAACACTTAGCTTTCCATGTATCAATCCAGCACTAAAGGATGCAGAACCAGCCACTCTGCACATGCAAATCCCAACACACCGGCATGGGAAATGTTACCTTGAAAAACTTTATACTCTCTTCTGTGTCCACGGAGTCCTCGATTGATTTCTTGAGTTTATCAATTTGTGTTTCAAGGAGGGATATTGTGTTCTCTCTCTCCAGGAGGGCCTCCTCCATAATCCGAACCGAGTCTCTGGACACAGCAAAATAGATAATTACACACAAACACTTACACATGTACACATACATACATATATACATATATACAGACAGACAGACAGACAGACAGACAGACAGACAGACAGACAGACAGACAGACAGACAGACAGACAGACTTGTGCTGTACCGAACAGTGATTTTCGAATACGAATAGCTGGACCAACTATTCGGCCGAATACGAATACGAATAGTGAATCATTATCATCAGATGCTTTGCCGACTGACATGGGCGATTATTCCTCCTAAAATATTCGACTGTTTGTTTGGGGAGAGATATTGGGATAGAACCCACCATTTTCCTTAAACCTTTTTTTTCTCCCAGATGCATTGAACTTTCGTTTCATGTCTTTAGTCTTCTCCAACTTTCACTGGCAAATAGTGAAATACCTTGAAAAGTAAGACAATGTAAAACACCCCCCCCCCCTCTCTCTCGTTAGTGGAAAAGAGAGCTTACTCGAGATCTGGTATTTTTTGCAGGTCTTTGCTGATTCTGTTATTCAGGTTCTGTAGGTTGTGGATTTTCATTTCCAGGTCCTTCATCTCCGATTTCATTGTTTCCAGAGCGTTGCCGTATTCTTTAGCGGTCTGAAGAAATACATACTCTAGCTAGAACTTGGGAAATAACGAATTCTTATCTTCTTCGTTTTCACCAGCCATAAACTCCATGGGAAAAGCTCTGGTTGTTCGTTCACTACTGGACTTAGGACGTGTTCCAGAACCTGAGTGTTGCGTGCACATCCATTTTCGTTTTCAAAGGAAGCCCCTAATTACTCGACTCTTACGGCATGCTTGTTGAGGAAGAGGTGGGTCTATTCTGCCCCCCTCCCCCACCATAACTGGAGCCCTTGAACCCGCGCAGAAAATATGTCGACCTGAAGAGCAGGAGTTATATCCACTGCAGCTATGTGGCATGAAAGCGTTTCATAGTGCAATGCTCGTGGTTTACCAGGGTAGTTTTCCAACAGATGCACCTTTAACAGGTTACCGTTCTCATGGCTTTCAAACAGAGGTACAAGAGTTGCACCGTGCGAAAGATCGTGACCTCACCACCTAAAATTCCTATTCTTCTTCTGCCGTTTAGCTCCCATTGGAGCATAGGCCGCCAGTCGACTCAGGCAAATTGTTCTATTGTTTGCTACTGCATAAAGCTCACTCATATCCTCCGTGGCTGTTTACTTTCATTCTCTAGTTCCCTTTTTTTCTGTTGTCTGTCTTTGCTTCTAAGCCACCCCTTGTGGGTTCCAGTGGTTGTCCTGTTCTCAGGTTTTGTCAGCTTGTGTCCTATCCTACACCAGCGTCTTTTCCCCAGCTCTACATTAGTGATTCCATCACACCATTTAACTGTCTATGTTCTTCACAGGAACCAGTGTATTTTTTTTTTATTTTTATTTTTTTTAGCATCTGTTTTATTTCCACGCTTCCCCTACATGCAGCAGTACTGATTTGACGTCATAATTAAAAGTTTCAAGTCTATTTATTAGTTTTAACCTTTTTATTTTATATTTTATTTGACCTCCACAAATTTCCGAATGCAATAAAATCTCTGCCTAGTCGTTCACATTTTCATTTCTATATCCCTATCGTTACCTACATTTCTGCCCAAATAGGTGTATGACACCACATCTTAGAGTGCAGTATCGTTAATTAAGACAAAATAGACTGTTGTTTGCCTAGTTTATTTTCATTATCTTTGTCTTTATCTAATGGATTTTCAGACCTAGTTGTTGTGATCTTGCATCAAGTATATCTAATTTATCTTGATCTGATTCTGTAAGTGGGATAGAAAAGAAATATGAACAATGTTTCTCTTATAGTTGTCAGTAAACCTCCATTATTGTGACAGCTACATTCCATTTGGGTGGGGCGGCTAAACGATCGCCAGGTGGAGGCAGCCTTAAACGGGTACCAGGAAGGGTCATGGAAAGTAAAGGCGGTGGGCGTGATGTTGACCATATCACCCAGCAAAGTGCCGACTGGTCTATAAAGTAACGGTCTAGCCCTATATGCCCAATTTTCCTGAACGCGCGGAAAAGGGTTCTTTATTTTAGTTACATTTTACATCCGAATGATAACTGGCGGAGCCGAGGCTAAACGCCCAAAGATCCTAGGTTCTAATTGTTCTAATTGTCAATAATTGGTGGTGGTGGGGAGGTGGGGGGGGGGGGGGGTTTACAAATACAGGTCAACCTAGTAGTAGAATTGGTAGCAGAAAGTATCATCATCACCCTCCTCATTATCATCGTCGCCGTAGTCTTCGTCGTCATCATCAGCATGTGCCGTGCCGGTGAGACTTAGGCAGTGACATATTTCCCAAGCTCACACGATCACCAGAATCACGGATCAGTTCAATGTTTTTGACTCGTCCCATGTACCTGGCCTGGCCACCCAGGTGTTTATCCCGGTGCCTTCCTCTTGCCCACTCTCCCCCAATCCTGCCAGTTGCTACTAGGGTCTCGAGTACGTTCCTTCCTCATAGTTTGTGTAAACAACATTGACTGTTTCATATCTAATTGTTCTAATAAGCTTACGGCCTTACGCTGTGTCGATGGTGACTGTTTCGTTTGTTTGTTTATCCTTTCGTGATATTATTTGCATTTTTTCCAGAAACCACATCTCAGATACCGTATCATAAGCCCCTCCCCCCCCCCTCCTACCCCTATCTCCCACAACATAACAACTGTGATTACAAAGATGACAGTAGAGATCGGCGACCGGATCGCACATTGGCTGGCCGGTAGACAGCCTCGTCGTCGGTCGGGACAGAACATGTATTTGGATCACTCCTAGGATCGCACCAACACGGCAAGAGTCCTTTTCAGGGTATCTTGGTGGCTAGCAATGTTAAACCATTTTAAATGGCGCACGTAGCCCAGTCACAAATATAACCAAACGCCTCCCCTTGGGGGATGCGGGTTGGGCGTGATGATCGGATCGGAGGGACAATAGATTCCGCAGCAAAGAAAACAGTATCGAGATGTTGTGATCAGAATATGCTCTTTAAAAAATCCCTATGTTGTCATATTTGTTACATTTTTTACCGTAGATTTACAATCTCCTCATTAAAATATATTTAAAAAAAAAAAAGATTATCTTGGTTTCTTGTTCTGTGAATAGTTTAAAAAAATGATATTTTCTTATTAATATTTAAAATATTTGATTTGAATTGATTTAAGAACCGACATCACAGCACTCGTTGAATTCCTATTAGCGCTCTCTCCCCATCTTCAGCAGCCAGCGAAGAGTTATGATACTAATGGTGCCAGTAGCATTCTGATTAAACGTCCGTCTTGCCTTGCCTCTGAGCACCGGGCATCTGCCAGAGCCTCTCGTCACTCCCCCCTGCATCAGTCTCACCAGACTGTGGTTAAATTATATTAAAAAATATTACAAATACAAATGCACTCAATTTCAAAATTGCTGGACGCTCCCCTCGAAACCTCTTCACGCCCCTAAACCACCTGGGTTGTGGGCTTTCCCGAGGGTGGAGACCGCTGGTTTAAAATGTCTTCAGAAATACGAACGACAATGCATACAATAGAAAACGCCTTTAGTAATAGCAACTAATTGCCATGGACCGTGTTGCGTGGAAAGGGCACATCAGGAAGGGAATGAGACTGAAGGAAGAAATGATTGCCGAAAGGATGAGACCTGAGCGTCTGAAAAGAAACGGATTAAACACAAATGTTGACAACAATGGTCCTGAAATCCCATGCTATCATTGTGGAAGATTTTTCTTGACACGGGCGGGTCTTGCTAGTCACACTCGCCATCGCCATGGGCTGTGAGTCTCATGCCTCCTCATAGCGGAATATAACACTATCGTCTGAGAAGACGGAAAGGTGCCAATGAATAGTAATAGTAAATACAGCATAAATAGTCGTAAAAATTAGAAAAAAACCATCACTGACAGTATACAAATTCAGAATGGAAAAAGCACACTACATTCAACATTATCATCATCATCATCATCATCATCATCAACATCATCATCATCATCACCAGGTGCTTTGCCGTCTGCCGTGGGAAATCATACCTCTCCACAATCAGCGATTTCCTGCATCGTGTATCAGTTCGTGTGCTGACACACCTCCATGCCATGCAACAAGACTACTTTTTCTACAGTAGCTGAATGACTGTCGGGTATCACCCGCAGAACATGATACTTCCTATCTGACGAGGTGATTCCACTGGAATCGTCTCAATTCGTTATGTTTCGAGACATGATTTTATAGGGATAATACAGCAGTGGTTTCCCTTTACCTTCCGCCGGTTTTTATATGGTCTGACTCCAATAGCCACTGTCTAAAGACACTAACCCAGCGAGGCAGCAAGGTATAGAGGTTATGGCGCTTCTTACCCGCCGATGGCCAAGTCGCAGAGTTAGCTGTCCCACCAACTAACTCGCCTCCTCTCAATGACCATCACCTGTTCTGGTCCATGCCACTTATTCAATATATTCGTGACTAACCTCTATACCTATAACATTTTTTTAAAAGATGGTTTACCTGGAGGCAAATTCTTGAAAATATTGTTGACAATATGAAACATGTTCAGGAGGAGTACAGCATATTTAGAAGGAGGAGGAATACATACACTAAAAACAGTGTACAACTATTTTGGGAAGAATGGAAGACAATGTAGATATAAAAACATTTTTGAAGAATTTGCCTACGGGTACGTCACATGTTAACAATGTACATGAAAGCTTTAAATGTTGTCTGTTTCACTTTGGTGTATGTCAAAAGTGGGGTGGCCATTTTAAAATTGTCATTATGACGTCATATGTTCTACTGCACCATGACGCATGTGTTTAACACTCTTGACATCCTTAACAACTAAATTGGCATGTCACACGACGGTGGCTGTAATTTCTATCATACTTTCAATGTGTGTTAAAAAAAAAAAAATTAACTTATCAAGACTCGATGATTGTTAATAAGAAGTACATAATCTTTTGTCGGTGTCTGTGGGTTAGGCGTTGCAAACGCCCTTCGTAATGCCGGGGTGCCGGTTTCGATCTCAGCTGCGGACTATTTGCTCTGCGTTGGTTTCGACAACGGTACCGAGAGCTGACCGTTCAGTAGCAATGGGCAAACTACTGATCGCTAAATTCTGACTACAAAAGCCACAACAGCTATAAATACTTAGGTTGGTTCTGCAACGTCCTGTAAGGGATACACAACTAACTATTCTTAACACAATCTGTAGGATAGATTGCGGCTTAGTAACGAATGCCTAGGATTGAAAGAGATGTCAACGAAGAACTAATGATCTGTCACAGATAAACGTGACTCGTCTACAACAGTTCATAACCTGTGCTTCAAAATTCTTTTCATGTCGCCATTCGCCGGCGAGCACCAAGGCCCGGTAAAGTCTGGGGTCTCGTCTCATTCTGGAGTGCAGATCTGAAAGTTCTTCTTCCCTTTGTTTGAGCCTTTTCTGCAGAAAGAGGTCAATCGATAGTCATTCTTGTGATAAAAGTAAGGCAACTAAAATGAATCTGGACTTATCAAAGATGCAAAGAAAAGGGGCGTGGGGAGTGAGAAGCCACTGTGAAGCTTAAAATATATTTAAGTCACCATCAGTTCTCGTCATCGTCGACCGAGTTGCCCACTGGCTGGCCAGTAGACGACTTCGTTGTCAGTGGGGACAGTATTTGGAACTGTCACTTTTAAACGCATTAACACTGCAAGATGCCTTTTCGGGGCAACTTGGTAGTGAGCAATGTTGAGCCATTTGACATTGCGCAAATAACCTAAGTCACATTGCTGATTGAACGAGACGTTTTTTGTTTTTAATCAGAAACGGATCTAATCCTAGCACTGACATGTGAAACAAAGGGTCTGAGAAAAAGAGAACGTCCAAGGTAAAGATTAAGAAGAACATTATTATGAGAGGAAAAAAACTTCTAGGCTGAGCTCCATGACGGGGTGCTTTCTTAAAATCCTACCACAAACAGGGGAAATCCACAGGTCACGGGACAGTCTAATATTTCAAAGGGTGGTAGATAGGCTGCATGGAGTTAGAACGCCGGGCTCTCAAGCTGGAGACCCATGTTTGAATCCTCGGTAAGGCTGGGTATTTCTTTTTTTGTTGGGGGCAAAATAAAATCCTCACCCGCACAGTCGTGGCGACAGCACTAGCCATGCAGCCGTAAATCCTCAGGCTCAAAGACCGCCCTACCTACACCATAAAAGTTGTATAATAACGGCAGTTATTGGTAGTTTTTGGCTTCTTCCAACGTATAAACCCTTGATAGATATACTGTCTTCCTTTCCAGTGCTGTTATTTAAGGAGCACCACAAAACACTGGTCTCAGGTCACAACAGCGAATCTGTCTAGCCACATTACTACATCATGTCGTGCAAAAAGCGTGTAGATCTCTTGTTATCTATCGTGGTCCAGTGGCTTGATGCTCGCCTGCGTATCGGAAGGTCGTGGGTTCGTTTAATGACGGGGGCCGGACTATTTTCAAAAATGACCGTGGCTCCCAGGTCGACCCAGCCTTGAGTGGGTACTAGGTACAGTCAGGGAAATAAAGGCGGCCGGCGTCATGTTGACCACGTCACCCACTAAGTGCCGTTTGGTCTGTGAAATATAGGGCTAGCCCTTTATATCTAGTACGCCTGAAAGGCGTGGGAAAAGGGTCCTTTACTTTACTCTTGTTATCTCGAATCTACCCAAACCAGGGTCGAAAAAAACTAAGACATCCCCTGCAACTGTAACCTCTTCATACCTTTAAAGCGTCTTCGTTGCTCCTGGACACTGCCAGCAACTGATAAATATTCTGAATCTCCAACACGACCGTTTTCGGGGTGAACTGTTTTTGAACTCTGCTCACGGCCTGGCGAGTGTCAGCGACAAGGTATTAATGTTAAACAAACAGAAACAAACAACACAGAGGTCAGGACATGGCAGTTTCAGCTTTAAAGCAAACGGATCACCCGAGTTGCCGTGGTTCTTGTCAACGAAAACAATACAGAATGTCAGTCACGGTCACAGACTTCAGTCCCGGTACAGGCAACTGCATACACAGACATCACATGCTTTTGGTCCATATGGCAGATAGGCAGGTTTACTTTGTTTTGGAGTTGTCGCAAGTGTTAACTTCTGACAATGGTTAGCCGTTGCCTTTTTCTGCAAATGTAGACTGAACGGATATGGTTCCGTAGCCCTGTTATTGAGTTGAGGGCATGGTGCGACACTGTGAGCTGCGAATTTCATTTGAAACTAACACCAGTAATATACTTAACTTTTAGGACAATTTTTTTTACGTCAGTAGCGCATGGGACATAGGATGTGATAAACATATTTTTTTTTAACTGACCAATCGGCATTAGAGGAATGATGTAGCCAACATCACGCTGATCGCCTTTACTTCCCAGAACATAACCTGGAAACCTGAAAAAACTCAATACCGTCGAACTGGCAGGCAATGAAGATAAAGCTGTATGGTACACGAGGAGATGTGGACTGCACGATAGCTACTGGCCTCCTGCTATAAGTTTTCTGAAAGACTTAGTATTAATCTTAGTCGAGATTTCAACTTCATTACAATCGGGTTTCCTTATACTTGCTCTGTTCCTGTGACAGTGCAAATCAAATGAAATGTCTTCACTGTCTCATTTGAAAAACTAGTCAATAAACAATAAGTCTCGGAACTCCCCGTGTGGGTCCTGGGGTCCTGTTATAGGGGAAACAAAAATAGACCCGGGATGGGAGTTCTGTACCCTACCACTTTGCAATAGAACATTTGCAAGCCGGTTAAGTAGTCCCTAGCCATAGATAAACTTCTTAAGCGTTGCGAACGAATTTCGTAATCTCGTGGTGCCGTTTTAGATCCTTCAAACATACGATTAGGCATCAGATCGCCTTGCGTTGGTTTCAACAATGGTATCAAGAGCCGAACGGTCACAGAAGAAGAAGAGGAAAACGAAGGAGGAGAAGGAGAAGAAGAAGAAGAAGAAGTAGGAGGAGGAGAAGAAGAAGATGCAGGAGGAGGAAAAGGAGAAGGTGGCGGAAACAAATGATTAAGATGACACAAGTTAAAGTTATGTCTGTATTCTTTTTCTTCTTGTTACCCGGCTGTAAACTATAGCGGCAAGTTTTGGTTGTTGGTCCACCTATGGACTTTAGTCTTGTTACAGAACCTGAGTGTTGCATACACATCCAGTTTACAGATCTGACTTTTTTTTTTTTTTTTTTGCATATTGAAATACTCAGGTTTGACGTTTGATCGCAGCGTTTTGTATAGACAATCACGCAGAGCAGACTGTTGGTTCCTTGTCTCTCAGGCGGATGTACTCCGACCAACGAAAACAGCCCCTGCAATTAGTCGACTCTTTAGACAAGCTTGTCATGGAAACAGTGGGTCTATTCTTGTATTTTTTCCAGAAGGGAACCCTGGTACCCACACAGGAAATGCCTGTATGATACTGAAAGGGTAAAAGTAAGGGAGGGGGGAGGGGAGGCAACAATTACCCCATCGAATAACCCGTTGATTTCAGGGACTTCGTAGAGCTTGAGAGGCAGGTCGTTGGGCAGTTCGGGTAGCATGTTGAGGATTTCCTCAAACTCCTGGATGTGTTGCATGTCTGGGGTCAGCAGCTCCGTCAAAGAATAAGCCTGTGAAGGTTTGATATGAATAGGCTACACTCAAAGTTATCATGTAATGTTAAATTTGTCTGTGAGGTGGATATGAATAGGCTACACTCAAAGTTATCATGTAACGTTAAATTTGTCTGTGAGGTGGATATGAATAAGCTAACTTAAAGTTATCTTTAACGTTAAATTTGTCTGTGAGGTGGATATGAATAAGCTAACTTAAAGTTATCTTTAACGTTAAATTTGTCTGTGAGGTGGATATGAATAGGCTAAACTCAAAGTTATCATGTAAAGTTAAATTTGTCTGTGAGGTGAATATGAATAGGCTACACACAAAGTTATCACGTAACGCTAAATTTGTCTGTGATGTGGATATGAATATGCTACACTCAAAGTTATTGTGTAACGTTAAATCAGTATGTGAGGTGGATATGAATAGGCTACACACAAAGTTATCATGTAACGTTAAATCAGATGTGATGTGGATATATATATATATATATATAGGCTACACACAAAGTTATCATATAACGTCAAATTTGTCTGTGAGGTGGATATAAATAGGCTACACTCAAAGTTATCATGCAACGTTTAATTTGTCTGTGAGGTGGATATGAATAGGCTACACACAAAGTTATCATGTAACGTCAAATTTGTATGTGAGGTGGATATGAATAGGCTAACTTAAAGTTATCTTTAACGTTAAATTTGTCTGTGAGGTGGATATGAATAGGCTAACTTAAAGTTATTTTTAACGTTAAATTTGTCTGTGAGGTGGATATGAATAGGCTACACTTAAAGTTATCATACAACGTTAAATTTGTCTGTGAGGTGGATATGAATAGGCTAACTTAAAGTTATTATTAACGTTAAATTTGTCTGTGAGGTGGATATGAATAGGCTAACTTAAAGTTATCTTTAACGTTAAATTTGTCTGTGAGGTGGATATGAATAAGCTAACTTAAAGTTATCTTTAACGTTAAATTTGTCTGTGAGGTGGATATGAATAACCTAACTTAAAGTTATCTTTAACGTTAAATTTGTCTGTGAGGTGGAAATGAATAAGCTAACTTAAAGTTATCTTTAACGTTAAATTTGTCTGTGAGGTGGATATGAATAGGCTACACTCAAAGTTATCATGTAACGTTAAATTAGTTAGTTAGTTAGTTAGTTAGTTAGTTAGTTAGTTAGTTAGTTAGTTAGTTAGTTGGGTTATCCTCATTGTACTCCGGACATGTCCATAGGTGCTCAGATCCTCCCCTCAGTATGAACCCCAACGTCCGATGGCTAATAGTACCAGTTCTATGTTGATTAACAAGTCTTCTGGCGTAGCTGGTGTGCGTCTCGTTTTTTGCTGTGCCGATCTTAATTCCCAAGTCTGCCATTCTGGCGAGTGATGTAGATTCACTGCCACCAAAGTCCTCTATTCTTCCCATTTCTCTGAGGGCATTGATAATATCAGCATGATCCATAGGCTGACCGTCGGTAGTGATAGCGGATCCAGCCAACCTGTCAGCTCTTTCATTTCCATTGACGCCTGCGTGTCCCGGAACAAAAATAAAGGTGACTCCACGAACAGTGGACTTCTGTAATGATTCAAGCCATTGTCTTCGCACTGAACCTACCTGAACCCTCCGGATCATACTCATTGAATCACTGAGTATACACACGCGGGTGTATTTTTGTGTTTCAAGCCAGGCAAGCGCTTGTGTCACTGCCATCACTTCCATCGTCATGCTGCTGGTTGTCATGGAGAAGGCGCCGTTGGCTTCTTTGACTGTTCTGCCCGCTGAGCGTGCTGTAAATGCCCATGCGCTTCTTCTTTGGCGTATAACGGATCCGTTTGTATAGATTATTGCATCTGCTTCGTCTAAATTTTCACCGATGAGAGCGTTGACCTCTGCATTAACAGCAACAGGATTCTCTTCTCTACATCGCCTGTTGAGTGTGACAATACAGGAAAATGTACAAATAAACGCCTGAGGCACAGGTATCCATTCTGCACCAGGTATGATGTCGGTTAGGCTGCATATTTGCCTAATAACATCTTCTGCCCGACCTAGCCACGATTTCCCCCTCTTCAGTCTGTCGCCCTTTTCACTAAAAAGCGCTTGATGCAGTGGGTGTTTCTTATCAGCGCATATTTTGAGATATGCCCGAGCCCTCCACATCCTGATCCTTTGGTTCATTGTTGGAAAGTCAAGAAGATACCTCATTGCTCCACAGGATGTGTCTCTAGTACATCCCAAAATAATGCGCATGGCTTCATTTTGCACCTTTTCGAGTCGTTCAATCTGGGTAGCACTGACAGTGAGGATGGCCAGAGCGTATTCAATGGGGGAAAGGACCAGACCGTAGAATAGAAGTATTAGTAGTCTTTGCTCAATATTGGAAGCAGCCATAATCCTCATTGCAGATAGACCTTTGCGTGCTTTTGTTATCACATGGTCCTGCTTCTTCTTCTCAGAAGATCAGCACTTGGATCATCAGCGATCTTTTCCTGCTTCATCCACGTTAAATTTGTCTGTGAGGTGGATATCAATAGGCTACACACAAAGTTATCACGTAACGCTAAATTTGTCTGTGATGTGGATATGAATATGCTACACTCAAAGTTATTGTGTAACGTTAAATCAGTATGTGAGGCGGATATGAATAAGCTACACACAAAGTTATCATGTAACGTTAAATCAGATGTGATGTGGATATATATATATATATATATATATATATATATATATATATATATATATATATATATATATATATATATAGGCTACACACAAAGTTATCATGTAACGTCAAATTTGTCTGTGAGGTGGATATGAATAGGCTACACTCAAAGTTATCATGCAACGTTTAATTTGTCTGTGAGGTGGATATGAATAGGCTACACACAAAGTTATCATGTAACGTCAAATTTGTCTGTGAGGTGGATATGAATAGGCTAACTTAAAGTTATCTTTAACGTTAAATTTGTCTGTGAGGTGGATATGAATAGGCTAACTTAAAGTTATCTTTAACGTTAAATTTGTCTGTGAGGTGGATATGAATAGGCTACACTTAAAGTTATCATACAACGTTAAATTTGTCTGTGAGGTGGATATGAATAGGCTAACTTAAAGTTATTATTAACGTTAAATTTGTCTGTGAGGTGGATATGGATAGGCTACAGAATAGGCTATACTCAAAGTCATCATGCGACGTTAAACTTGTCTGTGAGGTGGATAGGCTACACACAAAATTATCATACAACGATAAATTTGTCTATGAGGTCTGATAACAAAGGCAACGATGAGGTAAGAAAACAAAACTATGAGAACGCAGAGGTCAGTCAGTTATGTAAATAAAGACAGCAATCAGGTTGGAAAATCAATAAAACAATGAAGCATAAAATCGTAAATGACTGGTATGCAAATATAGACGACGGTGAGTTATGAGAACAAAGACAGCAGTGAGGAATTTAAATGAAAAAAAAAAAAAAAAAGATAAGACGGAGGTTACCAAATTTAAAAAAAAAAAATAAGACGGAGGTTTGGAAAAAAAAGCAGGAAATCAAAGACAACTTTGAGCTAGGAAAGACAACAGTGAGGTAGTTATAAAAGAAAGACAACAGTGAAGTACTTATTAAAAAATGCAGAAAAAAAAGCTCACTTTATCCACTTGCTTATTACAACAACAGCAACAATATCAAAAATTAATGATGTCATATTTCGTTTTTGTATGCTGTGGCACAATAGCGTGCCATACTAATCATAGCTCAAGGCGATAGCGAATGTAGCAAGCAAGATTGGCTGGCGTTGAGAAAAGTCTTCCACAGTTAGAACATGGGAGTTCAGGACCATTGCATTGATTTTATCTCCTGCTTCTTCTTCTCAGAAGATCAGCACTTGGATCATCCGCGATCTTTTCCTGCTTCATCCACAGTCCATTCCTGATCTTCCACTTACATGCAACATGGCTCTAGACAGTTTGTCTCCACGAATTCATCTCAATAACTGTATAATTTATATCCCGCTTAAACATATCTTTATATCGTAGCTGAGGCAGACCTCGACATCTTCTACCAATCGGTAATTCGCCTTGGGGAGTAGCTAAACCAATGAAACGCCCTATCTTTATATACCATTGATGGCGCACAAATCTGGACAATGAGCAAACAGCTGGACAATTGTATGGTGCACAAATCTGGACAATGAGCAAACAGCTGGACAATTGTATGGTGCACAAATCTGGACAATGAGCAAACAGCTGGACAATTGTATAGTGCACACATCTGGACATTGAGCAAACAGCAGGACAATTGTATGGTGCACAAATCTGGACAATGAGCAAACAGCTGGATAATTGTATGGTGCACACATCTGGACATTGAGCAAACAGCTGAAAAATTGTGTGGTGCACAATTCTGGACATTGAGCAAACAGCTGGATAATTGTATGGTGCACACATCTGGACATTGAGCAAACAGCTGAAAAATTGTGTGGTGCACAATTCTGGACATTGAGCAAACAGCTGGACAATTGAACTATTTCGGCTACATTAAAGGGCACAACACTCTTTTAGAAGCCATACCGCAGAGACAAGTCGAAGCAAAGAGACCAAGTGGGAGACAACGGGAAAAAAAAAGTTTTCTGTCATCTGTATGCTCTTTGTTGATGAACGTGTGGTTAAGTAGGTTAAGTTGGCAGTTGAATTCAAAAGAAGATAATCATAAAAAAAAAAAAAGCTTCGTGGAAACGTTTGCTTGCGTGTATTAAAATAAAACTATGTACACATCCTGTGATATTTCACTTTTTTTTTTTAATCCTGTGCCACCAGTAACACATCAATTGCCTTCTACTTGACCGATTCATGATATTAAATTTAAAAGAAAAAAAGGAAAAGATGGAAGAACAGTAGTCAGAACAAAAAACAAAACTGTACAAGAGGCACAGTGTGTTTGAGATCCATTGCAGACAAACTTAATTGTGGGACGAAACCTGGGTGACTGATTGATGTGTATTTAGTGGGGACTTTTACATAATTTTTAAAGCTAGCGGATCTGCTACATTGTTCTGGGTACTGTACACTTGAATTATCAAGATCTGAACAGAATGCTGCAACGTGGAGAGACAGGAGATCTGGCAAACACTGCACACTAAGATGAAAGGCAACACGAATACGATGAGACAGTTACCGGTACCGTCAGAGTTGGAACTTTTAGCTGGCTGCTGAAGATGGGAAAGGAGCATTTATGGGAACGTCCCGAGTTTTGCGATATCGGTTCTTAAATATCACCTCGACTAAACTGTTCCCGTTTCTATCTTCTATGTCTCGATCTCTTTCCGCAGACAGCCAACTCACCTATACAAACTCCACAGCCCCAGTGGTATCCTCTAAGGTTCACGGAAAAACTTGCACTCTCCAATTAAATAATGAAATCCAAAAACTGATTCACTGTCTTCAAAGAAGCAAAAGACCTTACCACAGAGAGGCTGACGAATTTTTCGCTCTTTCCATAGATGTTTATCTAGACACAATCTAAAAGGCTGCCGAAGGCTGAGGACATAGTCTCAAGCCATGGGGTGTGGAAAGCAGGAAGAAACTACCACTTTTAGTCCTGAAATCATCTTTTCAAAGATGACTTTAAAAAAAAAAAAAAAACTGAATCATTAAAACATTTCGTTAATAGGAAAACGCAGCGTTAAAATTTTCCCAAACTCTAACCCGAGAAACTTGAGGAAGGGAAGAAAAAGAAAAAGTTTGTAGTCTTGGTCAGGGTTTATAAAACATCCAGTGGATCAAAACCTATGACCACCAGACAGACAGGCAAGCCTGGTGGCGACCGCGTCACTAAAACAATTATTTTTGGTAGTTGGAATCATTATTTTGGGCAAGGGTAATTTCTTAATTTTTATTAGGAAGGGATGTAATCATTAAATATAAACTCAGCAAAGAAGTAGCTATTTTTAACTCCCTTCGACCATAAAGATGGGGTTTGTTGACGCAGAGAGAGAAAGTGACGTCATTATACGTTTAAAAAAAAATCAGAAGTTGATGCTGCTGCGTGTAGTGCTCTGCTACTGCTGATAGTGATGATGTTGTTGATGAAGTATATAATATGCTTACTTCATCTAGGCGATCCATACTGGCACTCGCATCCAGAGTTGTGTTTGTGACGGGCGAGTGCTGTCCTTCTGTTTAAAGAAACGTTCACACTTACATTCATCCATCATACAAGAATGGCGATGAATGAATGAATAAATGCATGATTTTTTTTTAAGTATCCAAAAAACATGTGTTGTTAACTCTTTGGCTCGGTACTATGGATATCGCAACCCTTCGGTCTTGATTCCATGACAGGTACCGTAAATCTGGGAGAAATGTGGCTTTTCTGCCTACCCCCGGGCGTGAACCCCGACCACAAGAAGTTCGTCACACGGTCGCCGCGAAGTCAGCTTTAACCAGCTACGCTAGCGAGCCAGGCTGAATGCATGATTAAATGAGTCAAAAATTCACATCATTGAACTCTGGACATTCCCACTCACGCTCCGCCTTTCTTCCTCGATGGTCAAACGAGGAGTCCACCGGCAAACCCTACCAGTTGCAAAGTGATTGAAATCCCGACCTGGTTTCCTTCTCCGAGTTGAATATCTTTTAGAACAGTGCCTCTCAACCTTCCTAATGCTGCGACCCTCTAATACAGTTCCCTTGTGCTGTGGTAACCCCCAACCATACATTTATTTTCGTTGCTACTTTACAACCCACGGGTTGGGAACCGCTGTTCTAGAGTCTCTACGCCATCCTCATTGAATCAGTCCTTTCAAGGTGTGGATTCTCTGCCTGTTTGATTGCATAGTGTCATTTGATTTCAGAGAGCCCTCACCATGTCCGCATTATCTTAAAATAGCTCACAGCCAGTCGAAACAAGAAACAGGACTAGCCAGCTTCACAATACCACAATGATGAACGACACAATGAACGTTGCGGCTAGAAAACCTTCATCATCATACCACACAAAGGGACACTGATGCAAGTTTAAACAACAATACATAAAAATCACTTAGTTACATACTTTTGTGGGTCGAACGTACATTTCACAGGGGTCGTCAAAGACCATGGAAAAACACATATTCGCCGAAGTTATGAAGTAGCAAAGACAATAATTGTATGGTTCAGGGTCGCCCCATGAGGAACTGCATTAAAGGGTCGCGGCATTAGGAAGGTTGAGAACCACTGCAGTAGTAAAAACAGCATGAAGAACGGACAGCGCGGATATTGTAAGTTCTCTACTGACTAGGCAGGTGGCTACCGAGCAGTCTAATTTGCTAACACGATTACGCAACCTTAGAGAAAAGCCTGGCTGCAGCGTTTTCCAGGTCAAAATAAGAGACAGTTTTACCGATCACATTGTCTTAGTAAAGGTTATCAAATGCATATCAGCATGGCTGCTGCATGGCAGTATTCTTTATTTATGTGTCCCACTGATTATGTCGTAAACCGTAGCTTAGATATAGTGTCCTGTCTTTTGTTAGTTGCCTAGTCTGAGTTAATGACAGATATCGTAGGGTTTTTCCCTCCATGAAATTCACATTTTCTACCCATATTTACAGTAACCAATAAGAATGCCGGACTAAGACGTGTGCCCGGTGTGATACTAATTCTGTTTGATTTTCTCCGCATCATATATAGGTCATATCTGTTTGAACACTTAAATCCTGTAAAGACTTGCTGGACCTATCATATAATAATTTCTTACTGAACTATTAATCGAAACAGTAACGCTTCACACTATCATCCTGAATACTGAATTCACACTTAAATGCTGCATAAGCATTGGCATCAGCTGTGATAAGTGTGTACGAGGAGTGACTACAAGATCCGGCAGACACGCAACAATCACAGGAAATTCAAGGCCGGCGTGCAGTCATACTCCTGCTGCTGGTACATTGGGAGTTGAAACACCGCGTATCCTTGCTAAAGATGCGGCCGGGAAGGTTCTGAGAATATCTTGGGAGCGGGAACAATCAGTACTTAGTTCTGCTCAGCTAAACATCGCCATCATCATCATTATTATCATCATCATAAACCACTTCTGCCGTTAAGCGTCGTGGGGAGAAATAATTTGCGATCCAGTGCACGTTAGCTGCCACTGGCTATTGTCAAGCCGTGAAGGCGTAGAGTGTCTTTAATGTTGTCGATCCATAATTTTCTGCGGCCGTCCTCTTGCTCTTGTAGCTGATTTTCTGAGATGTAGTGCTTGTGATGGTATTTGATCTTGCTGCATTCTAACGAGATGACCAAACCACTTGATCTGCTGTTTCTCGATGAATCTAGTAAAAGGTGTCGTGCCCACAATTTGCCTGATGGTTTCATTATTCACTCGATTTCGTATGGTTAGGTTGGCTGCTTTTCTCAGGCACCTCATCTCGCAAGTGTTAATTTTGCGTATATAGGCTTTAGATAGTGTCCGTGTTTGGCACTGGTAGCTTAATGTTGGAATGAATATGCTATTAATAATCTGTCTCTTTGCACTCATAGTTATACTTGGATGTCTTAAAAATGGTGACAATTGGTAAATAAGTCCACTTGCTTTCTGACATCTGGTTTCTATTTCTCTGTCAATTCTACCATCTTCTGTGATCGTACTTCCTAAATATTTAAAATTCCTAACTTGATTCAGGGCAGAACCATTCAGCTGTATGTGTAGTGGGGCAGGGGTTCTACTAACTTGCATTGTTTCGGTTTTGTTTACATTGATCTTCATGTTGTATTTACTAAATGCTGCGTTTAACCTGTTAATGTGGTCTTGCATTCTATGTTCTTCAGGGTAGAACAAGCACTGGTCGTCAGCAAATAGTAGTTCGTTTGATGTGGGTGAATCGATTACTTCTCCTGATGTGTGTACTTCCTCATGATTATAAAGGTCTGTGTTGTCTGTATCATAACTTGCATCTTTAGATATTCTGTCTTTATAGACGTTAAAAAAAGTGGGGAGAGCATACATCCTTGTCTCACACCTGTGTTGACTGTGGACACATCTGATATGCCTTCTTGTGTTTTTACTGCACTTTGGCTTGTGTGGTACATGGCTATGATGTTCTCTAGTATCTAGTAATATCGCCATCATCATCTAAATATCACCCGACACAGCACTTCCCGGCAGGGCAGGCGCTCAGGCCTGTCCTCAGATCTCCGTCCTTGATATTCTGAATCAATCCATTGATGGGAGCCGGGTTAGCGCAGCCGATAGGAAACTCGCTTTCAAACCCAGATGCGACTCGCTGCAGGAACGGTCAGTGTTCGAAACCGGGCGTTTCCCGGGGTTCACCCAGCCTCTAGGAAATGGGTACCGGAGTGACACTCTGGGGAAAATGGAAGAAAGTCGCTGTAGCTAAAGAGTTACGTGCGAACTGCGACACAGGCAGACATTTTTTTTATCAGCTGTCCGTATTGGTGGCAGAGCACTTATGTTTTATAACCGTGTGCAATGACGCTGGTTCGCATCTCCCGACTTTACTTTACTTTACTTCTTTCAATCCATTGATGATATGTCACCATGCCATCGCCGTCAAACATCGCCTCTCTTGGTCTGCCTCTTCTGCAGTTGGTTTGTCAAGCACGATGTTCTTCAATGCCTCTCTTCTCATCGCATGATCGAAGGACACTGACGTTCCTCTAGTTATGAAGTGAACAACGTAGGATATCACCTAAAGCACTGTGATCTGGGGTACGAATCCCAAATGGTCTGGGTCTTAACCCCCAGTGCAACCATTGGCACAATATGTTATTTGACAAAAGATGCTAGGAAAGTAACCACTAATGAGCTGTCTTGCCACTGCAGGTTAGGCACCCTCATTCTTTCTTTCTTTCTTTCTTTCTTTCTTTCTTTCTTTCTTTCTTTCTTTCTTTCTTTCTTTCTTTCTTTCTTTCTTTCTTTCTTTCTTTCTTTCTTTCTTTCTTTCTTTCTTTCTTTCTTTCTTTCTTTCTTTCTTTCTTTCTTTCTTCTTGTGCTTTCTTTCTTTCTTTCTTTCTTTCTTTCTTTCTTTCTTTCTTTCTTTCTTTCTTTCTTTCTTTCTTTTCTTTCTTTTTCTTTCTTTCTCTTTCTTTCTTTCTTTTTCTTTCTTTCTTTCTTTCTTTCTTTCTTTCTTTCTTTCTTTCTTTCTTTCTTTCTTTCTTTCTTTCTTTCTTTCTTTCTTTCTTTCTTTCTTTCTTTCTTTCTTTCTTTCTTTCTTTCTTTCTTCTTTCTTTCTTTCTTTCTTTCTTTCTTTCTTTCTTTCTTTCTTTCTTTCTTTCTTTCTTTCTTTCGTCTGTCTGTCTGTCTGTCTGTCTGTCTGTCTGTCTGTCTGTCTGTCTGTCTGTCTGTCTGTCTGTCTGTCTGTCTGTCTGTCTGTCTGTCTGTCTGTCTGTCTGTCTGTCATTCTTTTTTCCTAATTTTTTTCTTTCGTTCTTTCTTTCTATCTTTCTTCACTCTATCTGCTTGTATCCACGTGATTCTCTTAGACTTTGCTTATTTATTTCCTCTTCCCCCACCTTTCTCTCTTGAAAAATAAATTAAAATAACTCTTACCTGATTTGAAAAGTCGAAATCACCTTCAGGCTAGCAAACAGCTTTTACGATTAGGAAGCAGAAAAGGAGACGGAAGAGAAGAAGAAGAAACACAAGAACAACAACAACAGCAACAACAACAACGATAACAACAACAACAACTAAAACGAAAACAAGAATCAAAACAAAGGAAGTCAAAACCGAAAAAAATATGTTGAAGACAAGAACACGCAGAATAAGTCAAACAAGTTCATGAATAAATACATTAATTGCATAATATTACGACTATTTATGGACGAAAATATTAAAAATAATATTTCATTTACGAAGTTACTTTAACCACAGTAAAAAAAAAAAGGTAGTAATTCTCATGCAAGGAAAAGGAGAAAACTAGAGTATATAGTGACGGTGGGAAAGTGGGACGGGAATTAAGACAGATCTTATTTACAAATCTCAATCCCAAAGTGTTAGGAATTCTTTTATGCCGTTATTTTTAAACCTCACCATGGTTTTTGTCGGAGGCCCTAATATAACCTAAAGATTACGCGGGTTTTCTGGGACCTCTCCAAGGGTGATCCTCATCCGAATGGTGGCACTTTTTGTCACCGGGTGTTTATCGCTCGGTGAGATGTCCTGGTGGGGTAAAAGGTCAGACAGACAGATGGAGTCTGATAGTAAAGATTTTGAACAGTTTCACATCATGACATCGCAGATCATAGGTTTTCGAACCGATTGAAAGTTCACAAAACAAAATGTTGAAAGGATATAGATGACTTCCAATGCCACATGGCATGCACTATAACAATCAGATAGTTGGCTCAGAAAGAGTTACCACAGAGCAGAAACAAATACAGACCACGGCATATTTACCTGCCGTGGACGCCTCTGACATGGCCTCAGCCTGAAACATAAACAAAACTAACAGGGTCTTCTCACGGTGTGTGTGTGTGTGTGTGCGTGCGTGCGTTTGAGCGTGCGCGCGCGCGCGTGTGTGTGTGTGCGTTGCATTTTCATTAGGTGTATAAACGAGACTGCAAAGTTTTCTGTATATTGTATTTTTATTCTTCTTGTTTTTGTTGTTCCTCTTGTTATTATTATTATTTCTTCTTCTTCTTCTTCTTCTTCTTCGTCTTCTTCGGGCGCAGTGTAAACATGAGAAGTTGTCGAGTGATGAGACAAATGGCATTGAATGACATGATGAATACGTCAGAAGTGGCAGATGTGGGCCACGAGAAATGACGCTAGATTGTCTCTGACCGAGGCACAGCAGGATATTCCTAACGACATTGAGATAGAACACTTAAATGAACGGGTGTTATCAGTAGCCAGACGCTGGGGGATTTACTGAAGATGGGATCCGAACGTTTGTGGACTTGTCCGATCTGCAGTGAGGATAATATTTCGATTGACTAACCAACTAACTTAAAGGAACACCGACATCTGCGGAGAGACAGGAAAGATCGATTGATTGGTTTGTCCCCTTCGAGCTGCTACCTGAAGGTTTACCACCTTAAGATAAAGATCCTAGTCTGGGTGACAGACCAACAGATACGCCGGTCAACCTACAAAAAAGTTAAAATCAAGATACCCATAACAGCCACACTATCCCGGTATAAACAGCAGTATTGTACGAGTAAGGACTGAGATCAGAACCCTTCTCTGTGATGATCGTCTTCTCATACTTCTTCCGGATTCCGAGCGACTGAGGTAGCCATTGTGGGTCGCTATTCGTTACATTGGATGGAAGCAACATGAAAATGTAATTTTGAGTGTTTTGAGATACGATTTTGTGAATGAATTTGGCTTTGTTAAAAATTAAACGTGTATTAAATGGCAAAAATCTTAGATGTCCGAACAAGAGCCTTTTTCGATGTAGTTTCTATCAGAGACCAGACGTTGGGCCCAATTTTGTAGAGAACACAGTCGTTTGACATTCTTCTTCTGCCTTTCTATCCTCAAATGGAGCATAGGCCCTCAACCAACTCACGCCAAGTCGTTCTATCCTTCACCATTGCGTGGATCTCTCCCCATGTACTCCCCATCTTTCTAACTTCATTCTCCAGCTCTCTTCTCCAAGTGTTTCCTATGTCCCTGTGGGTTCCAATGCAAAGACATTCTAGTTATGCTGTTCTCCTGTTTTCTCAGTGTGTGTCCTATCCAACGCCAACGTCTTTTCATCACCTCTTGGTCCACCGGAGCATGTTTAGTTCTCTCCCAAAGCTCTACATTAGTTATTCTATCATAATATTTAATTCCTTCTATTCTGCGCAGGCACCAGTTAATGAATGTCTGTAATTTATTAGTAATTGCCTTACTTGTTCTCCATGTTTCCGCTCCGTACAAAAGTGCTGATTTGAGATTAGAATTAAAAATTTTTAGTTCAGTATTTCTTTTAATTTGTTTTGACTTCCACATATTCCCTAGTGCCATGAAAGCTCCTCTTGTCTTTTGTATCCTTGTTTTAATATATCTATCAGTTCCTCCATCTTTATCTACATTACTGCCCAAATACATTACTGCGACTCCACTTCTTGGAGTGGGGTGCCATTAAGGGAAACCACATTACTATTTGCCTGATTTATTCTCATTATCTTTGTCTTTCCTTTATGGATTTTCAAACCAAGCTGCTGTGATCTCGCATCTAGTATATTTAATTTATCTTGCATCTGATTCCGCGAATGGGACAGAAGAGAAATATCATCAGCGAAGTCCAGATCATCAAGCTGTTTTGAACGGGTTTACTGAATTCCATTCTTGGTGTTAGCAGTTACTGTTGTCATAACCCAGTCTATAGCCAGTAACAATAAGAGAGGCGACAAAAGACATCCCTGTCGCACATCTGTTTTTATTTCAAATGTATCTGTTAGCTTTCCCTTATGAAGAACTCGACATTTCATGTCTTTATATGTTGCCTTTTCTAAGTTAATAATTTTCCGTGGGATTCCATAGTGCCCGATCAATTTCCAGAGAGATTCCATATCAATGCTGTCAAATGCTTTTTCATAGTCTATAAATCCAATGTAAAGTGGTGAGTTCAGTTCAATGCTTTGCTCCATTATAAATACGTAATGTGGCTATCTGGTCAGTCCAGGGTCTGTTTGACCGAAAACCTGCCTGTGCCTTTTTATCAATAGTATCTTTTAATCTTTCCAAAATCATTCTACTTAATATTTTTTCAGGAACTGACAGCCACATAATTCTCCTATAGGTTTTCACACTCCTGTAGATCACCTTTTGACATTAGATTTGAAGCAACAATCTTAAATTGTTGAACAATAGTCACAATGCGTTTGGACGTAGGATACGTAAAATATTTTTGGTGTATTTTCGTCCAGAAAGTGCTGAATGTCGCCAAGCTGATAAACTTCTCGTGCTACATTTTTGGTCATGGCATGAACATGGGAACTCTAAATGAAATGGCTGTCAATAAAAAAAACCTAATGTTTTGTGTTCAACTGCATTAACAGTATGTAGTTTATCAATAGGTAACAATAGGTAGTTTGATGTATGGCAATCTAAATGTCGTGATGGCCCTTTATGAGCTAGTGAACAATGCGGACACACACACACAGATCATTACGGTCTGAGGAGAACGGCGCTGCGAGGAGTTACCAGGGGATCTGGCCGACGCTCAACACTCAAGGAAAGGCAAGAC
>CAJHNH020008436.1:372500-373703 GCA_905116865.2 Candidula unifasciata | reverse complement strand
GTCTCTCTCACTGTGACATAACAGCATCAACACCCCTACCACAATGGATTTGCCCACAGTCTGGACACCCCCATATTTATTGGTGTAACTATGATTTCGGATAGTCCGTCCGTAGTTATATAATTCGTTTGTTGTTGGGGAGTCCAGCTGTGGGAAACCTATATAAATCGCTCCTGAATTGATTCTTCTGAGCATATAGTGTCCATATGTATGATAGGACACATTTTCTACGCCTGTTCAAGCTTAATAGTTTGACCTCTTCACAGTGTGCTGGAGCCATATTCTCGCCCACTGTCGATAGATAGGGACTATAATTTATACGTTACGTTTTCTTGGTCCGTTCAAGTGGTTGGACGGGTTTCAGTTCTGTGGCCACTTGACCGGTAATAAAGCATCTTTGTTCTCTTCATTCGTTTACATGGGTGAGTTTTCCTAAAAGGATTTAAATAAATATATTTGTGCTCAGTGCCTGTGTGTGTTTGCAAGAAAAGGTAAGCTGAATGATAATGCGAAGCTGTTTTGTCTACGATCGCCTGCGACGAAAGACGACAGATAGCGATCCTGGTTGGAATGCACTTTCGGCTGAAATTTCTCCGTGAATTCTTCTAGCCAGCTTTCTAAACCTATTCGAATCAATCAATCCACCTGTCTGGAGTATAATTATTGTATTGTTAAACTTTTATGATCAGTTATTATCTTTTAATTGGTCTCTGAACTTGTTGAGTTGGTAGACCGTTGGAAACGGACAGAGCTCTTCGAGGAAAGCATGAAGTCATATCCGCTGTTGCTAGGAGCTGCTGTAACCACAACAAGCTTAGGCTTTGGAAATACTTTTGGAGTATATTCTGCTATCTTGGTTTTGTATTAATCTCCTCTACCTTATCTTTCCAACTGGTGAAAAGGGCTTATATGGAGGGATGGGGAATGATAGAGATGTGTCTGACTTTCGATACAAAACAGGTTTAGGAAACTATTGGAGTTAATAGAAACGTCGGTCTGGCTCTGGTGCTTACTCTGGGAAACTGTAGGGGCTCCAAGATATATAAAGTCAACCTTCATGGTTTGGACTAGCCCACATTTACCTCTGAGCTTGTGGAGAGCGCGAGGAGAGTGATTAACAGGGTACATTAGGTGAGGTTTGCTCATGTGTGTTGCCTTGTTAATTACATGAAATTGGAAGATCCAGCATGTATCCGTGTGGTA